>JAZHPH010000587.1:9952-36162 GCA_037356405.1 Nasonia oneida | reverse complement strand
GTTCTACAACATATATGAAAATCATCAAAATCGGTGAGTTCGGGTTGGGTACCTTTCCTTGTAAGTGTACATGATTTGTACACTTAAACTACTGACTACTCCCTAGAAATAAGAGTAAAGACACATCAAACTACCAAAGGCACATAATAATGAATCCAATTGTACTGAAAGACTTCCCGAAACAGCGATATAACTTTTAAAGTCCTTCTGTGTGTGTTGCATCAGCTGATCTGCAGTTGATGATGTGAGTATCACCTTTATTTTGTCGTGCATGCGCAATGTGCAAATAATTGGCTTGGAAATGCCACGACAGTTTTTTATGGTTTACAATAATAATTATTGAATATTTTTAAGAATTAGCACGCGGGCAAATTAAATTAGCGCAAGGGCAATTTTTTCACGCTTGGTAGAGTAAAAAATAATCATTTTTCAAAGAGATATGGCTATTTAAAGTAGAGGAAAATTGAAAATTATATTTCGATTTTTCCTGGGAAAACGAAAAACGGGCTTATAAATTAATTAACGTAGGCCAAAAGGGCTAATTGAGATCTATAAAATGAGATTTTTTTTATTTTGAAATTTTAATATCTGCAGGCTGGAACGTGCCCGGTAGTTTCTACACTGAAACCCGAGTAGGAGAAGTTCTCTTAATTTTTTGCGCATGCGCGTACCGTTCAGGCCAGGCACAGGCATACTAGAAGTATATGACGCGTATTGTAGAGGCTGTCTGCTGTTATACAGCAGAATAGCATTGCAGACAGAACTACAGTTTTCACACTTTCAGTCAATGTTGAATGATGAATTTTAGCCTATTAATTCATCTAGAATGATTTTGAAGGGAAAATATGATATTCAAAGTCCCCATTAAGAGTGAAAATCTAACCCTACACATGCATACTGTCATATATGACAGTATGTATAAGCATGCTGTACTGACTGACTTTGTTCAAGTGCAATTACTGTGTGAAAAGTGTCATCGATGCTCAAAGTCACCAATGATAAGGTTTGCATAGGTATTTCAATCTCATCAATATGCGAGCGCAGTCACTGTCAACCACCAAATCTCTCATAATCATGGTAAATCCATGATATTAAAGGTGGATGTCTGTTCTTTTGCATTAAGACTTGTTAAATTATTTAGAAACAGCCTGCCATCTCAGTTTTCACTTAACAGTCTAGGTTCGGCTTTGCACCCTGAACCCTATGGCTTTGGCGGTAAAAATTTCAGCTCTCTAAGTATGATAGTTTACAAATGAGAGCCAAAATAAAATTGTGAAACAAGTAATCTAAATCAATAAAATTTGATTTTGCTCTCATTTGAAAAATATCATACCTAGAGGGCTAAAATTTTGCAACTTAATTTGTATTAGCATGTTGAAACAGTATATTAAGTTGAATTCATTCTAGCTGATATGAATTCGACTTTTATATACAGAGCTACCTGTATTTTTTGACGCCGAAGCCATAGGGTTCAGGATGAAAAGCTGAACCAAGACTGTTAAGTAAAAACTGATATGGCAGTCTGTTTCTAAATAATTGAACAAGTCTTAACGCAAAAAAACAGACATCCACCTTTAATATCATGGATTTACCATGATTATGAGAGATTTGGTGGTTGAGAGTCTGGCCCGTATACTGATGAGATGGAAATACTTGTGCAAACCTCATCATTGGTGACTTTGAGTGCATCGATTACACTTTTTTCACAGTAATTGTACTCGAATAATACAAAGTCAGTCAGTACACAATGCCGTACATACTGTCATGTATGAGAGCATGCATGTGTCGGGTTAGGTTTTCACTATATCATTCTAGACGATTTGAAATAGGGTTCGACGACTACAAGCAATTAAAAATAGGGTAAAAATCGTCTAATATGCGAAAATCCGACGAAAAACCGAAAATTATCGTTTCGGCGTTATTTCAAAATCCTCGTATCTTTCGATAGGGACGGTCATTTTCGGCAAATTTTTTTTAAATTCAGGATCTCGGGCTAAGCTGTTCAGTAATGCCGGAAAAATAATGTTCGCTTGGCCAGGTAATAAATTACTCGAGGCGCAATAAAGGCTATTTTCTGGTAACTATTTGGAATTGTGGCTTGTTATATTTGTTATAATTTTATTTAAAAGTGTATCACTGATACACCTTTGAACAAAATTATATTATATTTGTTATAATTTTATTTAAAAGTGTATCACTGATACACCTTTGAACAAAATTATAACAAATATATAATAAGCCACAACTAGAACGCTGATGCTACACGCCGAACCGAATGGAAAAATATCTCTGTGACACCATGCGCGCGCATGCTTCGGAGAGAGCGCGCTGCGAACGAGGCAGCGCGCAGCACAAGAACTGGTGCCAAAACAGCACCAGGTGGGTGTGTGCTTCATCGGCTTCGCTCAGATTGCTTTCATTCGGCACGATTGTGTGCCCTAATGGCACGCGTATGCGCTGTATCGGCATAATTCAGCTTTCCTGATTCTGCACACGAGTGCCGGTATCCCCCCCAGGCTCACTTTTTTTCCGTGTAGAGAGATGATGTCGTGGAGTACTGCTATTGGAGGCACAGTTTTTGATAGATTTTCTATACAGCCTCTCATTGTTACTTATTCATTAAAAAAAAATTGTTTATTGAGTAACTTCTTATCTCCCCTCTTGAAAATATCAAATGCGATCTTATGTAGATTTTATCAAAATCTTATATGGATATTATTGACATCTCTTCACGAATTTCACAGTTAACCTGGGCTACGTCCAAGTTATTTTTTGAACTCCGACTGAAAAACTTGAAAAAACTTTTTTCTAAATACAACTTGATTTATTACAAATTTTCAAGCCTGTGTAAAATATAATATGAGATCTCACTACGAATTTCAGACACAATATTTATATGAGAAATTAATAAGATCAATGTGAGATCTCGTTATATTTTTAGCTTATCAAATATTTAAAGGTATAATTGTCCACCAAATGGAAGAGGTTTTATTAATAACAATTTTTTTGCTTTGTAATTCAGCAGTTTACTAACCGTCTTTTTTTATCCAAAATTTAAAAATTATTTTGAAAACAAAGTTTTAATATTTTTTAATGTTACAAGTATCAACTTCAAATAAATGTTCACACTTTTTAGTAATATAAAAATGAATTAAAAGCAGATAAGGTTTGTGCATTAAAAAGAATTATAAAAGTTGTATGTTCTCCAATTAATACTGAAGCGACCTTTTTGTTTGAATATCATCCAAAATTGTCCTTAATTCTTCATCTTCTAATCGTCCTTCCAAACTTGGTATTAATGCTTTTGCTTCTTCTGGTGTTTCAGGACAAAGATTAGCAATTGATGCAAGTTCAAATTTGTGTAATTTTTTCTGGCTCAATAAACTGAAAAAATACATACTTTTGTTCAAATTTACATAAATTTAAGAAATTAAATATTTAATATCACATACATTAATAAAATATGTGAATTAAAAAAATTGCATTGTATTTAATTTAATAGTATATTGTGCAACTAGCGGGAAAATAGCTTCCCGAAGTGAGCGGGTAACTTTAAGATATAAATGTAAAAAAATTCTATTAAATGCGGATTTTTTGCAGATTTTGCAAATGCAAATGAAAAATTTACGGATGTCTTAGTTGTTTTATAAATAATAAACTATTGAAACAGCGGGAAAATGGGGATAGCTCATTTAGACTAAGTAAATAACCTTTAATCGGTATAGGAGTAGCACAAAACATTTGCAAATTAATTGCGGATTCTGAAAATATATTTATTTATGTTTAATTCGCAGTAATTACGCGAATAATAAATATTTATTATCACAGCCACCCGCGTGCGCGTGCGGCGCCATCTTACGGTCCCGAACACACGCGGCGGTTCACGCATGTTCTGTTTTTCTGCGACTCGTCAAGTCGTCATCACTCATCAGGACGAATCGAACAGCTGATGCGACGGGTAAACAACGTTTTTCTCTTGTGATTTTTCTATAAAATAAAATGTGCTTGATGACTTCTACAGCCCTATAAAGTGAAAGGAGAAAAGTTTTAAAAGTACAAGGTTTCTGCAACTGTAAGAAAGAACGTCGCTATAATCCCCTTGCTATGATCCTGTGCTCGGTAAAACTCTTGAATGATTTCAACTTGAGGAATCATTCTCAAAAAATCAAGGATCCATTGAATCACGCTCTGGAGCTGATAAAAAGGATAAAAGAAGCAGATGCTCTTTACCGTCTACTAACTGATAAAATAGATGTGGATGTTCTAAAAGCTGATGGCTCAAAATTAAAAGTCATAGCAACAATGTCTGTTGGTGTAAACCATCTAGTCTACATTTAAAAGCAATAAAATCCAGAAATATTCCAATCGGTTACACTCCTGAAGTTTTAACCTACGCTACTGCTTTGCTAGCTGACTATGGCTCTGATTTTAATTCAAGAAGGAGTAGCTACTCCCAAGAAGCTAGTGCGAGCCATGACAGAATATAGTGTCCGTAGTAATCTCCAAGGAGTTCGATTCATTCACTTGGGATTGGATGGGTGATGCATCTTTTGCTAATCCAGAATCATCTCATTCATGTAAGTGCTCCAGATGCACAGCAACAGTAATTGTTGGTAAGTTTTACAAAATCATCACAACTTTGCAGCTTTTATCCAATTGTCTTGCAATTTTGATTTTAGCACTAGTTAATGAGCACATGCATCAAACATTTGGAGATGCAGTAATCCAGTCAAGTCACACTTTGCTGGGTAGTGAAGTACGATTATCCATGCTGTCATGCATAGTAGGAACACCGCCAAATGATATTAAGTCTGAAATAGGCAAGATCATATCTACAAGACTAGTGGACGATGAAGCAACTCTGCATCTGGGAATTGAAAGCTTTATGACTTTGCGCATAATAATCCTTTCATGTGTAAGTATTTTCCTGACACTTAAAGTAATTCATCACAAGGTATAAACAATGTATCTCTTTTAATTTGTAGCGATGCTGGGTTTGCAGTACACAGAATGACAGCTATAAATTTCTGCATCGAAATGGACGTCACTGATCAAATTTGCTCAGACAATCATAGAATCAAAATATACTCTGGACATTGTTTGCCGTTCACGAAGCTTGCAATTACTCGATCTGCAGCACAACTCTGAACGAGATCCCGTTGAACGATTGATCGTACATCATGATGTTCTTGTTCAACGACTAGACATTCCCGGAAGGTCTCAGTTTCATCAGTGGATTGGGGTAGGCACAAGTTACTATTTCTCTCAATAGAATTATACGTGACTGGTGCTCTACATAGATTATTTAAGTAATAATACAATTTAATAGTTTGGGTTATCTGATAATCCGAGATGAATATTTACAGTGAAAGCTAATTAAAAGAAAAAGAACGAGAAAAGAATCAGTAAATAAATATTTATTATTTTCTTAAGAAACAGATAATGTATTTTTGATGTTACACTTTTAATTATAACATTGGCTGTAAAAAATATTGACGTTTCTTGTTTTATATCAACTCTTAGGACCTGAAAATGATGAGAAATTTTTACAAGTTAACTATGCACAACTTTTTCTTCTAACAATAAGTATAAATTAATCTTGGCAGCTATGTGCAAGCTGCTTTATTTGTTCGTTTATCCTGTCATGCAAGGAACGCTTAATCATATTTTGACCCTTTCATTTATAGCGAAAAACAAAATACAGTTTATATTGCGGTTCTATCACGTTTAACAAGTTATGCTGTATTATATACCACATTTTTACAGAAATATATTTAAATATTTTTTCTTTTAAAAACATTTGTTATTTATCATAGAAAAAAATCTCTTACATATTGGATATGTGTTTGACATAACTAAACCAAACGTAAAAGTCGACATTGTAGAACGTGTATGCAAATATCTTACATTATCATGCATATACAACGCCTTTTTCATTTTTCCTTTCATTGAAGTATATTATTATTTAGTTTCGCTTGTTATTAATGCCTTATTAAAGAGCATGGACATTGTGTAGAAAAATAAGTTTTCTGTTGCTTCCCTTTTATCGTAACCCTTTTTTTGGTTTTATTTTTTTTTTCACGCATTTTTCTGTACATTCAGTCCCTCATTTACGCATACTAAGCTTTTTCATATCGTCGAGAAAGCTCGCTGAAAAAGCCTCGAATTGTCTTCTTCTTTCGTTATAGGCAGAAGCATTCACAGAGAAACTTAATGATTCTACGATGTAGCGTTAGTATCGTTTTTTGATAGTTGTTTATTTTAGGATTATGAGAGAAAATATCTTCTTGTATATATTCCAATATTTAGGTCAATTGACCTTTGTATTTTAATGCTTCATCGTTTAAGTGATTTTAAGATGTGATGCATTAATTTAATTTAAAGTGTTTATGAAATTTACAAATCTAAAAATATTAGAAAAGATTTGATTTTGTATCTTTTTTTTCTATATATAAAATGATTTTGCTTTTTTAGCTTTGTATTATTACACACTACAGTTTGCACATCCCACTTAATCATATTTTGACCCTTTCACTATAGTGGAAAACAAAATAGTAAAAAAAATATATTATGATAAAATTTAATTTACTTTAAAGGAATCATCTAGTTGTCGTTAAGTTGGTCACTTATTCGCAATAAAATATTTAAATGTATTATTTGGTTTTTTGTCAATTTAAAAGCTGTTGGTCCAATTAATAACAGACTTCGATATTGGTGATTATGAAGGTGTATTAAGTCTTAATAATAAGCCATCTCGACACTGGGCGACTCTCTTCGTCTGCTCAACCAAACTTCTATTTTGGTTTTCTTTGGTGAAAGGTAAGTTAAGCCACAATGACTTTATCACATTATCCAATATTTATTATTAAAATCTGCAATCTGCAATAAGAAAATTAATAAGTAAAATATTTGTATTTTATTCTTTTACGGAACGGAATAAAATGACTATTACTCACACAGTAGAAGACAATTATGATGTTGATTCTTGTGTACTAAATGCAAAGTAAATAGCGAGTGCTATATTTAAAAATTTATCCTTAGTTTTTATTCTAATTGGTTTATCTATGTTAGCCGTATCATCATACATGAATCAAGATCCTTCAGTGTCTCTACAATATGATAAATAGTGTCGAACCTTAACATTTCCAATTGGTTCTTTATATGCTACAACTCCAACTAAGGTGAGCTTTTGTTTACCAACGGCAAGATATACATTGAGATTGTCTAATTGTACTGAACAGTTTTGGTTATTTGTATCACATTCTTCTACGTCAATGCAAAGTAAATTTTTTATCTCTAATTCATATAAAATCAATAACTGTTTGCACTCTTCACATGGAATTTGAGATTCTTTTTGAAGTTTGCTGTATATTTCATTTCCTAAATTTTGAGACATTAATTCTTCTGATGACAATTTGATACGATTGGAATATTGATATACAAACTTATCGCAATCCAAGCACAAAGCCTTTAAAAAAATATTAGGGTACATCACTTTTGCAACGAAATCTCCAATTGGCTGACTCCAACAAAGTTTATTGTTGTGCTGATCAATACAAACTTTGCTCAGAAAATCTGCTCTATTCGTATATAATGTTCTGATATTAAGTGCTGTTACGTAAGTATGTAAAATGATAAAAAACTCTTGTTTGATTCCTTCAAATATATTTTCTGAATTATCAATGAAAATTTGGAATTCATTAATGTTAAAATACACTGAAGTATTTCCAATATGGAATCGAAAAAACTCGAAGTTAGCACAGATAATCTAGTTTTGTTTATTTTTTTTTTTTTTTGTTTTAATGGAATTATAATTTTTGACAACTGAGCGATGTCTAGGAATTTTAATCGGCTTCTGATGACGTAAATCTATTTCAGCACATGGTCTTAAAAACTTTCCTCGTGGTTTAGCTTTTTTCCTATTTTGATTAATATTATTATAATTAATACATGCATCATCCACATTTTTATTTTCAACAATTTTAATAGCACATGGCTCTTTATTTAGATTTTCATTTTTTAGTTCTTCACATACAGAATCAATGATTTCATCAATACTCTGTTCAGCAAACTGAATTTCATTGTTATCTTTTACATCTAAGTCGTAATCCAATTCTTCTTCGCTTTCACTAGTGTATGACTTTGAGCTTGTATCACTGTCATCGTTACAAGATAGCTTTTCTTGCGGATTTTGCCCCATCCAATTTTCTTCGTATAGCAAATAAGTATTTTCGAAATCAGATCTGTTTTCATTCAGCTTTTTTATATTAGATTCTATTTTCTTTGGTATAAAATTCTTCAAAATTTTTAATTTCTCATCTGTGTAGTCTATATTTTTCATCAAGTACTCATCTACTGTTAATTTCGAGCCAAGCAAGCAATTTTTAAATTCATTTTTATAATTATCAATTAATGTCACCAAAGGATCATCTGTACAGAGCTCATCTGAACCTACATATATGACTGTTGACCAAATTACAAATTCTGTACAAAGTTGAATCAAATGTTTGCAGAAATCCTCACTATAAAAAGCATTTCTTTCATAATATTTAGGATTGTGTACAGACTGATCTAAGATGGATATACATTCTTTTGCTTTTACAAAAATGTATTTTATGTGATTTATGATTATTTCACATTTTTTATAGTCAACTTTCTGAACATTTTCTGAGCTTATAATTTCTTTGAACTCGTTTTCTATGTTTGTTATAATATTTCTATTAAAAACTGTATCAATTTTTTGATTTTTGACATTATAGAATTGAATAATTGTTCGCTATTTTCACTTTGAAATTTGCTGTACGAATAAGCAAATATCTTTCTAGTATATCATCGAAATCGTTGAAAGAATTTTGTATGCTTAGTAATATAACGGTGCTTACTACCGTGTATAAAAGATCAGTAACGAGTATACTGATCTAAAGAGTATCGAGAGGAATTGATGCAGCAGCTCGTAGCAGGCTTCTTGAAGGCTATACGAAGCCTGGCCCGTAGCGCAGTATGCTGTACGTGCTCGTCCTTGAGCACGGGAGCCCGCGGAGGCGTCGTGAGTGCTTATGCTGCGTAGCTTAATCGAGAATGAAGTAAACGCATATCCGAGAGGGGTGAGCGCGGGGAAAAGGCAGAGAGTCAGGCGTAAAATCACTAAGAGCAGGTGAAGTTCAGACTTATGTTTGTGTATTGTAAAAACAGCCAAATACAGTAGCGGCACGAGGCAAGAGAGAGACAAAGCGAAGCCTAATGCAGAGAGAGAGAGAGAGATCAGCGATCGAGCAGGTACTTACATTCACTTCCGTGCTGTCTCGCTCGGATGCCTCGTGGCTCGTCTGGAACGGCGCAAGCGGGTGACCGGGGCCCTCGCTGGGCAGCAGAGTAGATGCCTCGTGGCCTTGGGTGTGCGTCCAGCTACGGCGGGAAGACGAGCGGCAGCAATCGCTCAGCTCGTAACGAACACGCGGCATGAGGTTGCACTCAGAGCGATAGCACCGGCGACACACAAGGACACGGCTTGCTAGGACGATCTGGCAGATTTCTCGCACGCAAAGTCCACGAGGGTTCCCGATACAAAAAAAAAGGTGAAACCGTTCGACTGTAATCTTCGGCGGAACGAATCGTACTTGACTCGCGCGGGACGCGGCGGCGAAACCAGCGTGGGCTCCCACTCTCCCTCTCGAGGCACGCGCGTGGCTCTCTCTCTCTCTCTCTCTCTCTCTCTGTGTGTTCGCACGCTGTGTAGTCAGCTCGTTATAGTAAAATTACACAATAAATATAAAAATATTTTACATTTTTAAGTTGTTGATTACTTATACATTTCCAATGCATAATTTCAATAATAAGGAATGTAACATTAGTGTGAATTACACATCTAGGCAATTCTGTATCAATCCCTTGTAAATATTTGAAACACTTTAATAAATACTTTTCATACTTCAAATTCACATTGAAGACTGACAATGAGTTTACTGCAGTATAGTGATTCCATATATGGTCTACACTTATTCTTCTCGGAACGAATAAACCATTTTTAACGCATATACTAAAAAATCTGTTAAATAGTGATGTTGATGTAACTTGTTCCGTTGTTATTTGAGAAATGGGTATAAATTCATCTTCTACATTTACGCCTAAAGCATGCAAAAGTAATTGTTGACTAACAGACCCATCTGGTGCTACAAAGTTTTCACAGAAAGATCCAACAACGCCAAAAATAAATTGTATATCTCTTGGCAGAGATAAAACAATATCAAGAGCTTCGATTGACCACTGAAGTACGGAAAAAGGATAAGTATTTATTTCTTTTATCAAAGGCTTATACAAAGCATCACTTTGTAAGTTGATGAGTTTTTCTTCTGTATTATGTGTTGAAGGTATTGAATCTTTTTTCAAAAGACTTTCCTCGTGCAACTCTTGCGATGTTTCTACTAATAGATTTGATTTCAACTTAGATAGTATACCACATCTGTTTTGTGATACATATATCTGAAGATTTTTGGCATTTATAGTTTTACCAGGGTTATTCTGCATAAGTATATCACATACTTGAGTCCATACTGGATGTCCTTCTTTTTTGACACAATCATTTTCGTCGAATATATCATGTCTTTGCAACTCGGCTAAACGTTGTTCAAAAGGGATATCAGGCTTACGTCCTCTTTTAGCCATTTCTCATTAGTCAATGAAAGAATGCAAATCCTGTTAAAATACAAAGCAATTAGTGTTAGTTTTTTGTAGGTTATGTTAATCATGTTATTATTAAAATTTTGCTTATACACTTAAAAAAAACTTTAAACATCGTATTTTTTATTGGTTTGCTATTAACATATAATATTTCAGAAACGCGCTTGATTTTTGTGATGTAGAAACGTAGTAATTTGAAAAGACTGAAATTAAACATAATACAAATAAAGCAATTTAAAGGCTGAACCCGCATGCAAACCGAATCTGACCGAACACGTCGTGACCAATATATAGCTATATCTATATATATGCGCGGCTAGATGTTGTTTAAATCGAGTATTATACGTCGTATGCGTAGTATACATGTTGGACAAGTTGAGACGAGACGATTTCTACAACTGAAATATCGCGGAATACTTTTGAATAACGTTATAGTAGTTGATAATTCTTTTATATTGATGGTAGATTCTTTTAAGAGTTTCTTATCACCGTTAATGTTGATATTGTAACGGTTAAGACTCTGATTAGAAACTTTGTTTTATAAACATTTTCGTATATTAGATGAGTTATGGGGCGAAAGGCAGAAATAGAACCGAAAAGTTTAGAAGAGAAGTTGAAAAAATGGCCAAATATTTTCAACGATCAAACATTGCTAAAACAACAGAGTGACCCTGTTTGGATAAAACTAACTAAGCAATGATTTGGGTTTGAAAATGAGTGCAAAATCGTTATATTTGTACTTATACAATGATCGACAGAGTTGCAGATCAAACTTGGTAGCTTTTTTTAAAATGCATGATAAATTAAGGAAAAGTGTTCTTAAAGACGAAGATCATGATTATAATCCAAGTGATATAAGTGATAAATCTAAGAACCCTATGAACTATAAACAAATCTCATTTAACATCACAATACGATTCGATCAATTAATTGAGAACTTAGAGGAGACAAAAATAAATGCACATTGGTCCGATGAAGTAGCTATGGCTATATATGATGAAATGAAAATACCCTGTGTCTATTATTTCAAGAACAAATAGGTGACTAATGATGTGTTTAAATTTAATGGATTTTGCACAGATGTTGTTTGTAATTCTTGCATCAGTGGAGAAAGTGAACCACTGACTGAAGATAAAAATATTGTGTTAAAAATTATTACTTACGAGACGTATGAAATTAAACACACTAGAAAAAGAAAACTGAAGGGAAAAAGACGAGATGAAGTGAAAAAAATACTACTGACTAAAACTGCTGGTGAATATAGAGAAGATCAGCTTGCAAAGATGACTACAAACTATGAACCGCCTCATCTCAACACAAGCACAACTTTAGAAAAAGTACGAGAGGAGGCTTTAGATGAAAACCTGGGATACATAGAGTACAAAAAATTATCAATATCAACCAAAAAATTATTGAATTTTTGCAGTGTTCGCAAATTATCACTTTCACCATTTTATATGTGGTATTGGTTTGACGAACAATTAAAGTTGTGGAACTATTTGCAAAAGCAAAAATTACCTCTATCGCTTGATGACACAGGAACTATGGTGAAAAAATATTCTTATTACCCAAATGCTGTAAGCAAAACTTTGTTTGTTTATGTAATGGTTATAGGCTTTGCTGGAAAAATAATTCCACTAGTTCAAGCAATATTGTCTATTCATGATGTATCAATTATTCAAGAAGTTTTATGTCATTGGATTGAAAGCAGTGCATTAGTTCCCAAAGAAATTGTAACAGATGGATCGCTCGCATTGCAAATTGCAATTTCACTTGCCTTTAATAAAATGACATTCAAAAATTATAATCTAGAATGTTTTAAGATTTTGAATGGAGAAAGTGATATTTTTCTTGAATGCTACCTAAGACATGACATTTATTAAATACAGTGAGGAAATGGAAATGTTTTAAACTGTCAAATCCTACTGTAATTGATTTTTACTTACGCTCAGTTGGCTTTCTAATTCAAGTCGAGTCATTACAACAATTTGAAAAGGTTGTCATTTCTATTATTATCGTGGCTAATTCTGAAACTGCTGAAGTAAATTCTGAATGTCATAAAAGTAAAGCAATGTTAATAGAGATATTTAAATCTTACAAATGCACTTTAGACAAATTCAATGATTTAGCTGAACAATCTAATTCACATATAGATAGAAATGAAAACAAAGATAGTGATGAGATTTTGGACAACACTAAAAATGATTTAATATCATTTATTGATAATATTTTCAAAAAATCATTAAGTACATGTGAGTCTAATGAAGAAATATCAGACAAAGCAAACTTCTACTTTTGCTCTGAATTTACCAAAAATTTTCAAAATTTATGCTACACCTTTCCAACGTGGACGAATTGCATGAGAACACATTTTTATCGCCAAATGAAATTGGAACATCGACAAGATCAGAAGCCAATTTCAAAGATGCAAAGCAGCGTGTCCCTCGACCAATTCTTGCATAAAAATACATGCTCAAGGACAAGAAAAGAATCAAAGCTCTCATCAGAGGTCCAGCTGATCGATACAACTGAAAATCATTCAAAAAATGAGTTCAATTCATCAGCAATACGTAATTTAGTTATGAATGGAAACAGAGCAGATTTAAAATATTATCATATCAATGAGTCTCTAATGCAACTGAGTTTCAGAAATACATGTCCATTTGACAGCATTCTTGAACTTCTGACTAGTGCATACCATCAAAATAATAATTTTGCTTCACATGTCAACAAAAATAAGCACAATATAGCTGGTATTTTGAATGTAATCGTTGACTATTGTGAAACATCATTTCAAGAAGAACTTTTATATATAAATAGAGCGCAGTTGTTACATTCTCGTTATAAGTTACAGAAGAAATCTACTCAAACTACTATATACTGTGAAGACAACATAATGAAAGCATTTGAATATTTTTTAAATTATTATCCAAGTCTGTATCAAAATATAATCTGCCATTCACGCAAAAAGAAAGTTCAAAAGAGTTTTTACTCAAAATCTCTATCGTCTAAGCAGTATTATGATGAAGGCATACCAAATTTAGAAGAACTTTTGAAAAATATGTTATCTGACAAAAATGTAGTTTGTCAAAGTTGCAACAAGACTGCATATGCTTGCTACGACTTGGATAGTTACTTCATGTTAGATTTCGAATATCTGCATGAAAAAAAACCTTGCAATATTGAAGAATGCTGTAAATAAAGAAATAGTTCTGAAAACAAACTTTCAAGATATACCTGCACAGTTAATACTAAAAGATGAATTGTTTCAATTAACAGGTATTGTTTCTTTTGAGGGAGATCCAGATTATGAAAAAGAAAATTGTATAGTTCACTACAAAACTTACGTTCTATCTCCTAGCAAACAATGGATTTTATTTAATGATTTGAACGAAAACATACAATTTCTAAAAGAAACACCGGTAGATAAGATTGCTTTGATTATGTATACCAAGACTGTTGCAACAGGTTAATTTAATTTAAAGTATTCAGATTTAGGTTAGTTTAATTAAAGTATTCATATCATGCATACATAATATATGTGCTTACAAAATAACTCTTCTGTGTTACAGCTGATCATAATTAATAACATAATACCATATACAGTACACATATTGTAGATGGTCTAAACTAATAACGTACTTTAAAGCCTTGTTGTCCACTTTTATTCTTGTCCAGTTTTAATTTGTAAGTCCTGTAACCTGACATCTGATCCACGTACATCATCAATATCAAACCTGAAACTACATTTGGTAAGTTTTAATTTATAGCAATACTATTTATGCCTACATCTGTTTATCTATACATTATCACAAATTTGATTGTATATAACTTTTAGAAAAATATACACTTAAATAAAAGAAGGCCACCAAGTTAGTTCTAGCTGAGAAAACAATAGAAACAGAAACATACAAAACAAAAAGAATTAAAAACTCCAAAAAGACAAGTTAGTATTTCTCTTTTCTTTAAATTTTTGTTTTTATTAATCCAGAAATCTGAATACAGATAGGACGCTTTTATGTATTTTTTGCAGAAGGCAATACTATAACTTAACGAGCTTTTGGCTTTAAGATTTCTAAAGTGGCTGAAGAAAGTTTACAAGGACTGTTTGCGTACTTTATAAGTACATGAAACTCTGTATTATGAAAGTCAACAGAGAAACTACCTAAAATAAAATTACACATTAAGAGCCAAAGACTACAAACCTTGTCAAATTATCAAGGTGTTGTAAATATAATGTCGAGTCAATGAATGTATGCATGACAAAAGAGTGTATAGAACTGTGTACGTAAAGTGGAGGAAGAGATTGTCTTTACTGAACTGATCAAATAGAGAACAAGTTGTAACTTAACGAAATCATAATCTAATTTTCGCGAAAACCAGGTGATATAAGAATAACTATTTATATGACGTGACAATTGTGGAATAACGTTTTCTTTTCGCACCAAGATTGTTACATGTATAATTCCAAGATTTTTTATTAAACCTTTTTCTGTAAAAGTGTATCAACGAAATGCTGTGTGGTTCATTTGTTGGTCAGCAGATCATCGCTCGACCGAGACTTATTCGCACAACAATTGCTACCCTCGAGGGGTGGACAATTGATATGCTGGATGTTTCTCAAATGACAATAAATATTATCTAAATAAAAGGTTTTTCAGGTACTTTTGCTTCACTCCTTCTTCAAACATATTATTCCACTCATATTGTGGTATCTGGAATACAAAAATGATTATCAGTATCAGATAAAATTTATAGAATATATGAAAACGAGGAAATATGTCAGCATTCGTTTGCTTACCACAATAGGTGTATAACCGATACACTCCAATTGTCTTATATCGTTTGCCAGAATGCCGGTGATCTTGTGGGATTCAACTCTTGTTATGACATTTTTTGAGCCGATTGACAAGACATACCACTTCTTGTCATCATCAGGTGCATATTTGATCGTACCTGCTGGAATATTGGACAACTTTTCAGATGGTGATAAAAATTCTTTGGTTTCTGGATCCAAACGAACTATTACGTGGGTCTTGGCAATATGTAGCATAATTGAAATCACGTGAATAGCTGTCTCGGACTTTGCAATTTTCTGAAAAATTTCGATTTTACTTTACATTTCTTCAACAGTAAAATTCAAGTCATTGTTACATAAAATGTTATTTGTTTGAATAGAAATAAGACATAAAAAGCTGCTTATCTTTACCTTCATTAAATGGTTTACAAGATCTTTCCTTAATCTGGGGCCATTGTATTCTGGATGCTCTCCAGGATGGTATTTCACCTTTCAATTTCTGCAGCTCTGCCAGGATCTAATAATTCATTATGAGCCATAGAATAAAATGGAGTAGTTTTCCGATCATAGTTCAACATGTGTAATGCAAATAATATTTTCTCCAAGTGAGCTAATTTCATGTCCTTGATTCCTTCTCGCATCTAAAATGAAATTATAACAAAAAATCATTTAATATGTATACTTGCAATAAATACATCTGAGATAATAATTCAAGTAGTTACCTTTCTAATATTTTTGATGTTAATTGTTCATTATGCATTAGAACTTTCCTTTGTAAGTACATAACAGCTGTAAGAGCCTTTACATTAAGACGATAAATATTATTTTCCATTTTTTTTAGTAAAATTTCAAGTTGATTAACTATTTCTGATTCCCTTCCAACTATATAACAAAAAAAATATTGAGAATTTTAATATTAAAATTTAAACTGTTTAGAGAAAGTGCTTGTATTTCTATTTTACCTCAGAATATTGACTATAGCTTTGAAACAATAATCATTCACATAATCTATTTCACTGACAAGTGTCTTTATAATTTTAACCATAAGTTGGTTACTTCTAATCAGAGCTTCATATTTGGAAAAAGCTAATGCGATGATTGTCAATTCTTCTATTGTAAAGTTATCAAAATGTTGTTCTACACGGTACTCAATCTCATAAGGACGAATAGGCAGCCTTCTATTCATTCTTATGAAAAACACATATTGTACTAAATTAGCGGGTGTCATTTTTCTTGGTTTTGAACCTAATTTTCTTAAGCTGTGCCATGTGAATTCAACATATCTTGCCATTCTCAATTTGTAGAAATGATCATTAGTCAACAAGATCTCTTCTGTACTCCAGCCGGGCATTCTTTTTACGCATTCATTATTCAAAGTTGTCAAAAGACTTTTATAAACCTCCTCAGTTCTATCATATTTCCACAATTCCAGGCAACGAAACAAATTAATGTATCTGCTGATCAATGAAGTCTGGTAGTTTGTTCTTTAATACTTCTAATATACCATGGTACTTGGGATGGTTTATTAACTTCTCATTTTTTCTAGCATTAATAGAAAGACACTCAAAGTTTTCTAGAATTTCTGGTATGCTCATACTGATCCATTGCTTCTGCAGTATACTTTCTATTTCTTCGAACTATAAATCTTCATTAACTTCGAGTGTCGATGACAAAGTGTTTGAGTAGGCTTCAGAACTTTCCATAAAATTATGAGCAAAACCAGTTGCATTGAATGGTGCTTGTATTTCTGCTTTCGTATGCAATTCTCTTAGAATAATATTGTTAATCCGACTTTTGTCAGAATAAAGACATCGGATTGCTTTAGAATGACGAAGATTAACATGGCTGTTTGTGTTCAGTAAATGCTTTGAGGTTAAATTTAGCTTTCTTAAAATGAATTGGCCGTTAGGGCTTAGAACCACACTAAGCTGTTTAGAAATCATCTTTCTATTCAAAATTAACAAATGATGCTTTAAAAAGATCGTATCTTAATTTAATTTAGTAGCTAATAAAGATTTTTCAGCAGAAAACGGCATGTTTACACCGTCGCATCAGCTGTTTGATTCGGCCTGATGTGAGTAATTCAAGTAATGACGATTTGACGACTGACGAGTCCGTCTGCCGTCAGCGGAAACCACAGCGTGTGTTCGGGACCGTAAGATGGCGCCGCACGCGCACGCGGGTGTCTGTGATAATAAATATTTATTATTCGCGTAATTACTGCGAATTAAACATATATAAATTAAACATATTTTCGGAATCCACAGTTAATTTGCAAATGTTTTGTGCTACTCCTATACCGATTAAAGGTTATTTACTTAGTCTAAATGAGCTATCCCCATTTTCCCGCTGTTTCAATAGTTTATTATTTATAAAACAACTAAGATATCCGCAAATTTTTCATTTGCATTTGCAAAATCTGCAAAAAAATCCGCATTTAGTAGAATTTTTTTTATATTTATATCTTAAAGTTACCCGCTCACTTCGGGAAGCTGGGGAAAATTGGCTTTTTTTAGCAAGGGTGATGGCGCCCGAGACGGACATGAGTGCTCAAAACATCACCCGAGTCAGAAAAAGCCACTTCCCCCTTGTCGCACACCGTACTTTTTATGATAAGTGCATGAATAGGCCACTTATTGTGCATATGAAAGGAATGGGAAATCCGAGGACTTCTCAAACTATAACAAATTTGTATTTTTTGGTTATTTAAATTTCGAAATCCAAAATGAATATGTAGCGATTCAAATAAGATACACGCACCCGTACATGCACACTCACACACACAAATATATAATTTTCGAAATTTTCAAAATACTTATATAGACACACACATTTATCGGATAAGCTGCAGAGTGAGGAAAAAACTACTCCCTTGGGAGGAAAAAGGAGTAGTTTTTTCTCGCTGCTAAGAAAAATTCAATTCCCTAGTGGAAATAATTGGGTGATCCAAAGTGTGCCAAAGTATGCTAAAGTGTGTCAAAGTGTGCCATACTGTGCCAAAGTGTGCCAGTGTTCAAATTCGGAAATGTGCTGCACTTTGAGTGAGATATATCCTGCCGCCCGCGCGCCAAAACATTGCCACAGCACGATGCCGTCATATCGACGGCACGCGTGGAGCTTGAAGTCCGATTAACATATAAAATACAGAAATCTGTCACGGCCAGCAGCACTCCGAGCAGGCATTCTGCTAGCACGTGCTGCTATTGGGGTGCTATTGGGGCAGATAACATTGTGCAAGCACAGAGACAGCAACGTGCGCCACCCCCAATAGCAGCACGTGCCGGGCATTTGAGGGTCACGCGTGACAAGCACGCGTGCTGCAGTTATGCTGTCATCGTGACGTCATACGTGACAAAAATTTTTCGCCGTCCACCGACGGAGGCACGTTGCCGGCACATCGACAGCATGCGTGCTCGTCACGCGTGCCAGCAAAATACCGAACATTTGCGCAGCACGCGTGCCGGCGTGACTTAGAAAATTTCAGACCGATGTTCCTTCAACTTAACGAAACGTTGAATACTCAGCGGATTACATTGTCGAGGCGGTGCAGATTGTTAATGTAGACTATTGTTCATCAATCTCATCACGTTAATTGCCTATTTGCAAGTGTTATTAATTGTTATTATATTTTTTCCGATTTTACGGCAGACTGCTAGTGTACACCATATACACGAACTCGGCAGTGATTGCTAATATTGTTAATCGTGTTGTCGCAATATCCTGCTGATTGTTTAACAGTATATTGCAATAAACAACTAACTTATACCGCTGCTCATAGTACACGAGGATAAACTACACAAAGTAAGAAGTGTTCGTGGTACAGTGGTAAAGTGACAGCCTACTAATCGGAAGGTCACCGGTTCAAGTCCTGCCGCTGGTCATTTTTTTTTCTTTTCTTTTTTTTCACCTCGTATAAGGACATGCGCTATAGCTTAATTACGCTCTAATTTGCATATTCCATTAATTTTACAGCTATAGAAGAGCGTAATAGAGGGCAAAAACTGAACGAGCAAAATGCCGGCACATTGACGGCACACCCGTGCTGCACTCGGACGGCCACATGCTGAGCATATGACGGTCAAAAGCCGGGGCACCTGGCAATCTCGTGTGCGGCATAAATGTCGTCGTATTGCCGTCATTGTGCGCGGGCCTTGCGGTTTGGGTTGTTAATGTAGACTATTGTTCATCAATCTTATCAATTGTTAATTGCCTATTTGCAAGTGTTATTAATGGTTATTATATTTTGCGGTTTTGCCCCGGCCCACCCACCCAAACCGCATGGCGGTTGATCAGTAGGCTGTCACTTTACCACTGTACCACGAACACGTCTTGCTTTGTGTAGTAAAGTTTATCCTCGTGTACTATGAGCAGCGGCCCAAAACCGCAAGGCTCGGCACAATGACGGCAATACGACGACATTCATGCCGCACGCGAGATTGCCAGGTGCCCCGGCTTTTGACCGTCATATGCTCAGCATGTGGCCGGCCGAGTGTAGCACGGGTGCCGCCAATGTGCATGCATTTTGCTCGATCAGTTTTTGCGCCTCTATTACGCTCTTCTATAGCTGTAAAATCAATGGAATATGCAAATTATACCGTAATTAAGCTAATTAAGCTATAGCGCATGTCCCTATACGAGGTGAAAAAAAAAGAAAAGAAAAAAAAATGACCAGCGGCAGGACTTGAACCGGAGACCTTCCGATCAGTAGGCTGTCACTTTACCACTGTACCACGAACACTTCTTACTTTGTGTAGTAAAGTTTATCCTCGTGTACTATGAGCAGCGGTATAAGTTAGTTGTTTATTGCAATATACTGTTAAACAATCAGCAGGATATTGCGACAACACGATTAACAACATTAGCAATCACTGCCGAGGTCGTGTATATGGTGTACACTAGCAGTCTGCCGTAAACTCGGAAAAAATATAATAACAATTAATAACACTTGCAAATAGGCAATTAACGTGATCAGATTTGGCACACAATCCATCTCCACTAGGGTTTTCCATTCATTTTACATGCATGGAAAGTGGCCTTTTTCATGCATGTATCATGAAAGAACAGTATATCATGTACAAAGGTTTTAAAGTATACTTTTCTAGACCAAGTGTGAGGATTGCAATACAAGTCTTATGTACAAGGCAACCTAGCACAAGCCAAAGGCAACAAATTTTTAAATTGAAACAAATTTTATCGGCAGGCAAAAAAAATGTATAAGTTTGCTTTCCTGCAGAAAGGGTATATTTAACATTAACATAATTTTCAGCGCCATCAATGCATTGGCTGATTTAAAAGTTGAGAAGTAAGGTACTGCTATTTTAATCACTTTTCAGTTATATCTCTACTCCCGAGAGCCTTCAATACTATTAGTTTTTAATAAGTAAATAAAAGTAAAATAACTTACTTTCGAACAGCTGCAATAGTTTCTTTGTTTTTAAATTTTCGAAAACGATTTGTATAAGTAAGGCTTTTCATAAAGACTTCAGAAAATTCCTGCTCTTCTTCAGCTGATTCATTCTGAGCTTTGCGATGTTCAAGAAGCATGTGAACTTCTGAGATTAATAATGTATCTGCATTTTCGAACTCTGAAAAATATTATTTTTTTTTAGCGTAAATACACAATAAATTGATTTCCAACTTACAGCATAATATATTTAATATTGTATTTTATAGAATAAATTTTCAAGTAATGAAATGATTTTTATATAAAATGATAAGTTAACAAGATTTTTAATACTGCTTATTATTTATATTTCATGATTGCCTCTTAAAAAAAAACAATTATACTGTAATATTAACGTAGAAAAAAATGTATAATAAGCATTCAATTACTTAATATTAATTTTGGTGGAATTTTATTTAATTATTATTAATATATCCCTCTTTTATAAGAAACTCATGAATCTTTTTAGTTTTGTTAACATCTATTTTCAGTAGGTGTCTTGCTTGAGCTAATTTTACTGAACCACACTTTTTATTTTCATTCATAAGTAAATTTTTAATATCTATATAAATGTCAGGTAAAATTCTGACTATTGAACAAATCTCTCTTTCAGCTGGAGATAGTTTGTTGTAACCTATCATGCCAGGATGTATGTCAAGTGGAGGAGCCGCTTTGCGTCGAGAAATATTAGAAATCAAAAGACTTTCATTTGAGATGTTTGGAACAGTACTGCGCCAACTGCATTCTATATTAGTAATATACTGTTTTTTTTCTTTTTCTATTTCTTGTCTAAGTATAGAAAGTTTTTCAAACATTGAGATACTATAAAAATGTTTTATGCCATTATTTCTATAATTAAAAAGTTGCCTCAAACGACTTTTTAATTGTCCAATTTGGTGTAAGCATTCCATAATTGTATCAAACTCAATTCCACTTACAAGTTGAGTGAATATTCTTAGTCTATATGTAAGAGATCTAGTTATTGTTGCGTTATATCTTTGTAAACATGACAATGTTTTTCTTGAAGAAATTAAACCATGATTCCTTATAACTTTTCTTCTTCGAGAACGCTCTTTTAATCTTATATTATAGGCACTAACTAAAGCCACTTGTAATGTTTGGCCAAGGACATGAACAAAATTATGCGAGAAAAATTCTTTATATTTAAGATTAGCAATTAAAAGTTCAGCATGATTGTCAAAGTTTACTTCAAAATCTGATCTGGCAGAATTATATCCAGCCATAAGTTTAAAATTAAGTGTTCCTGGAGCAAATCTAGGTGGATCATCTACATCTTCAACTTTAAGATTGTAATAAATTGATTTTGGACCAAACAAACTAGTGGCATTATGTTTAAAATCAGGTAACCCTGCTATAAGTTGATTATCAACATAATTATGCAAGTAATGTTTTTTGCATTCATCTGGAGATTTTCCAGGTAACCGACGAGATACATCGACCCAATTACCAAAACCACTTTCTTGCACAAGATCAAGGATATTTATTTCTTCTCTGGCTGTCCAACCTGATCCTTTGAACAGTGGAAAATCATTTTTAATAATCATGTAACTATGATTATTATTGTGACAAGCTTTTTCTTGGCCTTTGGCAAAACATGGAGAACAGATCAGAACATACTCACAGACAGCACAGCGAATGTAAGGTTCAGTCATAGGATTGTTGCATGTAAAGCAAGTTGAGTCTGGAGTAAAAATTTCCTCATTCCTGACTGGCATCTCAAGCATGTTATGATGCTTTTTATTTGATGTCCAGTCTGAAAGTAAGAAAATATTTACTTGACATTTATACCTTTTCACTTTATTGAATTAAAATAACCCCGTGAGGTTATGCTACTTATATTTTACCACGATGGAAAAATAAATGTACTTTTGTTATTTTGGCGTACTGACCTTTCGGAAATTGCAAGTCAGCTGCATCCTCTTCAATAGTATCTAAATTCATATTAGCCATAATTAAATGTCGAAAATCGAATCCGATTTGTTATAATGATACTTATAAATATCAAGACTGCACCGGTGTATAGCGCGTCAATATGGGTGCGTTTGATTTGTTTTGTTTATAGCGCGTCAGTATGGGTGCGTTTGATTTTTTAATTTTTTTTTCTTGTGGGTATTGTCGAAATCATGGAGGAAGAGAGAAGGATACCAAACTCCTATGGCCCGAACATGGAGGAAGAGAGAAGGAGAAGCAACTTAGTACCCAGAAACTGGGACGACTTTTCCTCCAGAGATAGCGAGACCACCGAACCCTCGCTGGTTTCAGCGCCATCTATCGAGAGCCTAACGATTTGAAAATCACGTTATCGACTGCTCGCTAGTTATGCCGTTATGCTTATGAGCAGCAATTATCTCACTATTATGACTGAAGAATAGATTAACAAATAATCATTAATTAATAATAAATAAATTTTAACATGGGAAACACAATGAAGTTTGTTTAATTCCGCTACCTTTCTTCTTGTTTAAAACCCAAATAAATGGGCTACGCAATATACAACAGGTTGTGCGATTAAACGCACAACAAGATGTTTGTACAGCTTATAAACTACAAAGCTTCAATTTAAGCTTTTCTCTCTTCACTTAGATGATCACGATTATTTTCATTGTACAACATCAGATTATGTATTGGCATATATTGCTGGATTTGTCGCTCGAAGAACAAGTCGATTTGCTGCAATGAAAACTAAAAAAAATGAATCTGTCAGCTGCGAAGAATGTTTGTCATCATTACGTTTGGGCGCAAATGACACTTCTCCAGAATATTATAAACTCATCGAAATGCGAAGTCGTGGTTACTTAATTAAACCATCCGAAAAATTGTTTAAATTAATATCAATTTTGGAACGAGCGACGTTGCAAGTGATGAATACGGGAGAAGTTAGCGCGGATACTATTTTTAAAATTACTGATGCTTTCGAGAACTTGGAAATTCCTCTTCCCTTGCTTGGATGCGAAGAACATCAAATGAGTTTCACTCATAAAATAGTTTCTTTCTTTTTAACCACGCGCATGTATTTTATAACGAAACAAGTAAACAAAAATGACAATATTGAAAAAGAAAAATCAAAAGAGAATCGTAAATTATCCAAGCTAGTTAACGTATCAAATAAACGGAAGGGAGACGAAATTGTGCTTGAAAATCACGATGAGCGAATTAAAGAAAAAAAGCCAAGAAAACGAAATAATAATAATAAAATTACTCATTCCAATACAAGAAAATCAGGAACAAAAAAATTACCGTCAAAAAAGTGACTTGTCAACTGAGTAGTTTTTTTTTTAATTGTTAAATAATATTACAATTTATATGTAAGCCCGGAATAGAAATTACAAAACAAAATATATAGTTCTTACTGATGAAACCTACAACCCCTTGTCGTTTTTTCAACAGCCATGCACTTTATAAAATAGCCATCATACACAATCTTTATAATTTGTTTATTTATAATTTACATTCAATTATTTATCAATATTAATTGTTTCTAACATCCCTAGCAATAGCCGCACATGCAAAACTATTATCCCAGCGAATTGCGGCAGTCGGTAACAGAAAAATAGGGAAGCTTATCTGTCTTTCGCCCGTCGGATGACGCTATAACCAGTGAGGTTACAGCTCAATCTCTGGCGAAAACTACGACCCGCTTTTGGTCGCCGCGGCCTTCTCCTTCTCTCTTCCTCCATGGGCCCGAATCGCCGAAAGTGGCTCCCTTTTTCCAACGAAGATCGCCAGGTCCACTTGGCAGAACCTCCAGACCTAGCGAGTAACAGAGCTCCTGCCGGTGGCTTATGGTACTATATTATCATAATAATATCACATCGACGGCTGATATGAAAGCAAGATTTAATGTAAATTTTTAATTAAACCTATTATAAATGTATGATAATTTTTTATATCAATTTTCATTTCAAAATTTGCATCCTAAAAACAGCTAAAAACTTAAGCTTAAACTACTATATCCACTAAATTAAACTTAAGCCTTTTACTAAACCTTCGAATGGGGGCGATGATCATATGCAACTTTCACTTTTTATCTAACAGAGATCTCGATGGTCGTAAGGATAAAGGCGTCGTCTGCTAACTTTTTGATTAGAGTTCAAATCCAATGCTCGATTTTTTTTTTTATTTGCTTTGCTTGTAAATGTTTATTTTAATACTAAATTAATCTTATTTTCGAAAAAGAAATTAAGTTTATAATAATTTGTTAAAATAATATTTTATAGATTTACGTAAACAGAGTAGGTTACAAGCTATTTTACCCGTTATTTTAACAAACTGTTATAAATTTAATTTCTTTTTTGAAAATAAGATTAATTTAATATTGAAATTAACATTTACAAGCAAAGCAAATAAAAAAAAATCGAGCATTGGATTTGAACTCTAGTCAAAAAGTCAATAAAAAGGGAAAGTTGCATATGATCATCGCCCCCATTCGGGGGTTTAGAAAAGGGCTTAAGTTTAATTTATTGGATATAGTAGTTTAAGCTTAAGTTTTTAACTGTTTTATTGCATATAAAAAATTATCATACATTTAATAATAAAAGGTTAAATTAAAAATTTATACATTAATCTTGCTCTTATATCAGCCGTCGATATTATTTTGCAATTCACTATAGTACCATAAGCCACCGACAGGAGCTCTGTTACTCGCTAGGTCTCGCTAGGAAAAAGGGAGCCATTTGAAAAGTAGGTAGTTTGGTCTCCTTCTCTCTTTCTCCATGGTCGAAATGCACTATTAGGAATGTTAACATCATGGAGGAAGAGAGAAGGAGAACAAACTCTGTGCTATGAAAATGTCCCACTTTCCCCGGTCAAGATCGCCAGGTGCGCCGAGCGGATTGCCGAGACCTAGCGAGTAACAGCTCCCTCTGTTGGCAAAAAATCCTATAGCTCTGAATGATTTCAGGGATCAAGTTCAAGACCACCTCTGATTTTTTTTTGTTTTCAATGAAAAACGTTGTATAATGATTCATTAATAACAAATATTATTAATAAATCATTATGCAATCAATTATATTTAACAATTTCAGCAAACTAAAAGAGAGAAAGAGAGAGAGAGAGCGTGTCGGGAAATACGCTATCTCTCTGTAGTCGTATACGATAAAAGGGATACTTAAACCAACGAAGATAGACTCCCATAGAAGCACAGAGCCCCATCCTAAAGTGAGGCACCCCGAGATGAAGTACCCACCCCGACCACGCGCAGCGCGACAGTCGAATTCCAGCGTTCGGACGATAACAGTAGAGGCGCGCGGTTGATAACTATTATGTACCGGC
>JAZHPH010000586.1:0-36414 GCA_037356405.1 Nasonia oneida | reverse complement strand
ATAATCGATTTTAACGACCATTTTTTAATGACAACTACTCTGCAAATGTATTAACACACATAATCGATTTTAACTAACACTAATTCTGACTACTGCTCTGTACATGTATTAACACACATAATTGACTAACGCTTTCTTCACTACTGCTCTGCAGATATATTGACAAACATAATCGATTTTAACGACCGCTTTTTTATGACAACTAATCTGCAAATGTATTAACATACTTGATCGATATTAAACACTGAATTTCTATGCCTACTACTCTGCAGATATATTAACAGGCAGATTCAATTTTAACGACCGCTTTTTTCTGACTACTGTTCTGCGAATGTATTTAATAAATATAATGTTGATAAACAGACATGACCAGATATTGAACAGATATTGAAGAATGCATTTCTCTGACTACTACTCCGCAGATGCTTTAACACGCATAATCGTTTTTAACAACCGCATTTTTTACTACTGCTCTGCAGATGTACTAACACACATAATCGATTTTAATTACTGCTATTTTATGCTAACTACTCTGCAAATGTAATAAAGCACATAATCAATTTTCACGACCGCTTTTTCTGACTACGGCTCTACACATTTATTAGCAGAAGTAAACGATTAAAAAAAACACTTTCATTTCAATACCAGTATTTCAAAATGCTTATTAATACTATTAATAGTATTGATAAATCCAATAAAACTTATCACAACTCAGAATAGGACTGGCATGAAAATACATTGTATAAATAAGGTCTCTAGCTACATTTCAGCGACATAACGAAAAAGATAATTTTAAGGGTCATGTTCATGCTCGAAATTAATGAAATCAAACATTCTTATTCGTCATGCGAAGCTCGAATGGTTTACGTTACAATCGGAGAATTATAGGTCGACCGAAAACAGATTAGCTCCAGTTTCTACGACTAACTAAAATTAGAAATAGAAACATTTAATTTGATTTATCACAACTCAGAATTGGCCTTGCTTAAAAATACATCATATGTATAAGGTCTGTAGCTACGTTTCAGCGTCAAAACAGTAAATATAATTATCGTAGGCATGTTCACGCTTAAAATTAATCGAATCATAAACTTGTTATTTAAGCGAAGCCTGATTCGTTCACCGTACGATGAATAACTAGTAATAATATTGCTAGATCCATTATATTTCCGTAAACTCAGAATAGTCCTTTCATAAAAATAGATTGTATGTATAAGGTTAGTAGATAAGTTTTAGCGAATAGTCAGAAAGTTCATTTTGTCACGCTTGATCACAGGCGAAATGACAAAAAGGAAAACTTATTCATCGCCTGCAAGAAAACTCGCTCAAATTACTACAACCAAATAACATTAGTATTTATGAATTTAAAAGAATTTGTCATAACTTAGAATAGGCCTTGAATAAAAATACATTGTATGTATAAGGTTGGTAGAGAAGTTTTAGCGACTATTCCGAAAGTTCATTTTGTCACGCTTGATCACGGGCGAAATGACAAAAACGAAAACGCATTCATCGCCTGCAAGAAGATTCGCTGAAATTACTAGAACCAAATAATATAAGTATTGATGAATTTAATAGAATTTGTCATAACTCAGAATAGGCCTTGAATAAAAATACATTGTATGTATAAGGTCGGTAGATAAGTTTCAGAGACAAATCCCAAAAGTTTACTTTTCCGCTTGTAATCACGGGCAGAAAGATAAAAATCGAAAATTCATTAGTATATCGAAACTTGAATCGCTAAAGTTACCGCGACTAAGCGAAATCGGTAATAAAAGAATTTAAATACATTTTTCATAACTCAGAATAGCCTTTCATAGAAATGCATCATATGTATAAAGTCTGTAGCTACGTTTCAGCGTCCAAACAGTAAATATAATTATTGTAGGCATGTTTACGCTCCAAATTAATAGTATCATAGACTTGTTTTTTTAAGCGAAGCCTGATTCGTTCGCCGTACAATGAATAACTAGTAATAATATTGCTAAATCCATTATATTTCTGATAACTCAGAATAGGCCTTGCATAAAAATACATTGTATGTATAAGGTTGGTAGAGAAGTTTTAGCCACTATTCCGAAAGTTCATTTTGTCACACTCGATCACGGGCGAAATGACAAAAACTAAAACGCATTCATCGCCTGCAAGACGATTCGCTGAAATTACTACAACCAAATAATATTAGTATTTATGAATTTAAAAGAATTTGTCATAACTCAGAATAGGCCTTGAATAAAAATACATTGTATGTATAAGGTTGGTACATATGTTTTAGCGACTTGTCCCAAAAGTTCAATTTATCACGTTTGATCACGGGCAAAATGACAAAAACGAAATCTCATTTGTCGACTGCAACCCGATTCGCTCAAGTTACTACAACTAACTACCATTGATATTAATGAATTTAATATAATTTGAAATAACTCAGAATAAACTCTACAAAATTTTTATTTTTTAACACTTAACAAAATTTTTATTTAAATTAAATTATTGAAAAATAAAATATTGGAGCTCACAGTCAGAGTTTTTATGTTATCATCCTGATGGTAACACCAGTACTGGTCCTCATTACGTACAATTTATAAATTATACTTATTTGAAACAACTTATACTAAATATATTAAAGATTACAAATTTTGAATTATTATTACCTGATTATCAACTGATTATCATTAACATTTTATCTCACATAAACGCATATTTATAACTATCAGCTTTAATAAAAATATTGAGCTGAAATCACCTGATAATCAGCTGACGTTTTGGCATGATTATCAACTGATTATCAGTTGATTGTCATCTGATTTTTTTCAGTAGGGAATATTGGAACAGATTGATACAAAATTGGCACAGTTTGAAACAGTTTTGGTGTTATTATCCTTATGGTACTTCCATTTACCACATAAATGGTGTTATTATCCTTATGGTACTTCCATTTATGGCCAAATCAAATACTTATATTTATATTTAATGTATTTAAAATAGTCAGTCCCAAATCAGTACATATTTTTAATACGTATTACCAGGCAAATTACATGTTTTTAGTACGTACTAAAGATACATACAAAAAATATGTATTTTTTTTCGACAGAGATAACTACATAATAAATTTCCTTTTATTTTTGTGGATGAGTTTTGTAAGAAAAGTGACCCTTTGGTGTCTTTCGTCAATGTAATATTATGCGTATATTCTTTTTCGTAAAACCTCCCATAAGAGCAATGCAGCTGATCCTAACTATTTATATTCCAATTTTTGTTAATTTATTTTTAACAGGTCAAGTAATTAAATATAGTATTATGTATTGACGACATTTACTTGGCAACATCAGTTATGGTGGCGAAATAAGGAATGTGGCTGAAAGTGGCATACTGAGCTTATTTTAAAATTCAAATTTTATCTCAAGTTTATACGATATGACTTTTATAAATATTTATTTTTTCAATATTTTTGTGACTAAAAATTGCCTATCGCCAAAGTGGTGTATTGTATACACTTGAAACTTGATGTACATGCCCTGGTAATGTGTTTCAACATATTTTTGTAGTTTGATGAATTTACAACAACCAGAAGCTGGACTTTGTTCTAAAAAACTTGCGCCAAAAGCGAGTATTCAGATAAATATAGATTTTTTGATTCCAGTTAAGTTACTAAACTACACAAATATGTTAGAATACATAACAAGGGCTTGCATATCAAGTCTCAACTCTATAGGATATAGCACTTTTATATAATTCATTTTTTCAAGATTTCTGTGACTAAAAATTGCATATCTCAATAGTGATACATAGTATACACTTGACACTTGATATACAAGCCCTTGTAATGTGTTTCTACATATTTCTGTAGTTTAATGAATTCACAACAACCAGAAGCTGTACTTTGTTCTAAAACACTTGCACCAAATGCGAAATATGCATAATGATTTATAATAAAAAAGGTATGTATTGGAAACATAAGTGTATACGCGAAATACACAATTATTTATGTTTAATTATAAAATTTATAATTATTTATAATAAAAAAGTAATGTGTACAAGTGGTAAATCTTTGTTCAAAAATATTCAAATACAGTATTTAATAGTAGATTACATATATACCAATTGATATTCATTTGTGATTTGAAGACTCTCAAGGTGTGTTTGGTAGTTGAAAATCTATTGAAAATATTACATTTCAATGCATTATGAAATCTGTACAAGTGATAAATCTTGGTTTTGAGTAGCTTGTGAACATCTACCCTGACTCGGTGATTTTATAAAAAATTTAACTTTTTTATTCAAAGACATAGAGAAATAACAAAACTACTGTCTGATTCTGCAGGCAAAGACAATGAAAAAAGGTATCAATGTTTATCTGTACATCCAATACTTTTTTAGTGACAAATAATTCAAGATTCAAAATTCAAAGTTAATTTATATTTATAACTAAAAAAAGTATTAGATATACAGAAAAAATCATTGATACCTTTTTTCATTATCTTTGCATGCAGAATCAGTCAGTAGTTTTGTTATTTCTCTATTCCCCTTAATGGGGTGTCATTTGATCATCCAGATGCTGAGAATTCCTGCGGCAAGTGGATAAAAAGACAGAAAATCAAGTAATTCATCACTAAATTTGTATCAAGGTAAAAGGTGATATATATATTATAATCATTGGTAAAAATGACACATAATATTTATGACACAAAAAAAATTTTGTGTACATAAATTGTAAAAAAAAAATTCCTAAGTACAATAATTTTCAGATTTTAACCCAGACTTGACCCCTTAATGGTCACCAAATATAATAAAAGTGTCGTTTTTATGTTTTAATTTTGTTTAACGATAAGGCAGGGCGCGTACACCCTATTTCGAAAATTTGAGGGTAAATAGGGGAGACTTTTCTTGAAAAAAGGGGAGAAATAAGGGAGATTTTGTTTTCATAAATGAGTTTTGTATCCAACCTCACCATTCTGTATCTTAGTATTATAATTATGATTTCTTCTATAAAAAATTATGCAATCCTTAAAGTAATTGACTAATATATGTTTATAGCTTTATGGCTCTCTCACGTCTAATCTGAATGTTCTAAGACTAATCCAAATTATATTGTGTCAAAAAAAGGGCAGTCATAAATATAAAAAAATCAAGTAAATTCCTCCTAAGTATATAGGGCGTTCCGTAAGGAACCATGTTAGGACCTTTGTTTTTTATATTGTGTCAGTAGCTTATTAGAAGATATGCCTAACAATTTAATTATGCTAGGACATGATGGTGACATAATAGTTATAATGAATGATGGCACGTGGCTGGCAGCACAAAATAAATGCCTATCAAGATCAAGTCTCTGTATAATTGGCTTCAAATAGGTTATTTTTAAATACTAAAACTTTAAAAACGTTTAGGCTTCCTGACTTAGACATATGTGCACTACATGAGCCAATCACATAACGTCTATATTGGCTTCACAACATCCGGTCATGAGTTTTCATATGGGGATAAGCATTAGCAACTAGTGCAGAAAAGGATGATAATCGAAAGCTCAAATGATAAGCTCCATCAAGCCCCCAAACTATCCTACTCCAATCACACCTTGGAAATTTTTTACATTATCAAAGCGTACTATATACTATATCAAAGTGTATACTAATTATAGACACGACAAATTTAGGAATGCATGCGCATTATAAATTACTGGCAACTTTAGACTTTTATCGTTTCATGTTTTTTCAATATTTATTTTTTGAGATTAGAAATTCATATGAACAGCTAATCAGAGAACGAAAAGACTGATTACAATGGCTTTTAAGGGATAAAATTCAATTTATTAATGAAAAATTTTATTGTAAAGATTTTAAGTCGTAATTGTTCAGATAATCTATAATATTGTCTATACAATCTTCCGGTAATAATTTAGATAAAAGCGATATCAATACTGGTTTTGCGGAGTCCACGAGAGATTTCCTAGACATACCTTCTTGGTATTTAGCTCGGAGCAACCAATGATACTCAGGGTATTTAGCGCTCAGATTTTCTACCTTAAATGTTTCTTGAAACATCTCATTGCTGTAAAATCTTGTCAACTTATAAGCAGGGAAATGTAAAAGTTGATACAGGGATACATGTTTTGACACATAAGTTTCTTTCAAAACAAGACTTTCCTTGGTATAACGTTCATTCCTCTTAAGCATTAAAGATTCTTCAAAATAATCATCCTCTTCAACGATCTTTCCCATGTCTATTATCTTCTTATATAATTCTACATTTTCTTCTAATATAATATAATCGATAGCTCTTAATTTGTCGATATGATCACTAATTCTTAAATAACATTTTAATTGTAAAAAATCTGAAGAATTTTCCAACGTTGCAGTGTACCTTCTAAGAGGAATTTCTCCAACATTATTTTTCAGATTTATATCAGCACCAAAATTAAGAAAGGTTTGTAGATAAGGCGTGTCGCAAAAATATAGCGCGGTGTCACCATTGGAATTTTGAAAGTTGATATCGCACCCATTTTCAAAGAGGATTTCGAACCATCGTTTTGCAATTAAATCTTCATCTATCAATGGATTTATACCAATAATACAATAGACATGATATGCATTACCCTCATCATACGCTCTCACTGTAGAATTGATATCGGCTCCTCTTGTCAATAAAAATTGAAATAAGTCATACTGATTAAAAAGCATGGTAAGGTGTAATGCATACCCCATACGGGAGACTTTGTTCATGTCTGCACCATATCCAATAAGAGATTTTACTTCAAGTTCATATTCCCTACTTCAGAAGCAAGGTGGATTGGTGTAAACACAATAAGATGATCATCCACCTCGTAAACCAAGGGATGATCCGCTGCAACCATACTGTTGACTAGGATTTTGCGTTGGCGATCTGTGGCTTTGAACAAAATTCTTCTGCTTTCAAAGTTTCATTTTCGTAACAGTATTTTTGAAACTGTATGATTTGTTGTTGCCATATACTGCTCATTGTTATCATTTTTTTTTATTATAATATCTATAGCTGTACTCTTAAAGCTGTACTCGCTTTTTGGATTAGTCGCCGCAACGTATGTAGCGACCTTATACATTAAATGTATTGATCTCTTTGGCCTGCGCTTGACTTATACATGTCTAACTAAAAATGATTGCAATTTCTTTTTCAATAACAGCGATAAATAATTCCCTGAATGACTACTATCATTACATATTTCAGAATTTTTTGTTTGGTTATGCTCCAGCACGTTGTGTTCTCGACATTGTCGCCAAAATCGGACTACCGAAGTTCTACACAGCTTGTATTCTTTTGCAAAGCCTTTACCAAGCCTTTACCGAGGTGCTATTTTTCCAATTAAATTATTAAATAACCATATTACTTAGTCGTACTAAGTTAAACGAATCAATGCTCTGACGACAGATACATTTTTTATTATTATATTTTTGAGCCCTATAAAAATCGCTTTTCGGATTAGTCGCCGCAACGTATGTAGCGACCTTATACATTGATTGTATTGATCGTTTTGGCCTGCGCTTTACTTATACATGTATAATTGAAAATGATTGTAATTTCTTTTTCAATAACAGCTATAAATAATTTTCTGAACGACTACTATCATTACATAGTTTATAATTTTTTGTTTGGTTGCGCTCTAGCACGTTGTTTTTCGACATTGTCGCCGAAATCTATCTATTGACATAGGAGAAAGAGCGTTTTTATCTCACTGACTTTTTTATGATAAATTATTTCATTTAATATTATGTTTATTTTCAAGCTGTTATTATTTCGATGCCTGTCATTCATTAGTATGCTTTTTGTTTTAAGGTAACTTAGCTTTTTATGTTCTTAAGGTATTGTAAATGTCGGTAATACAACCATTTTACTTGTATAGGTACTGATATTATTTCTTGTTATTCGACATATTATATATGGTTATGTAATAGAATATAGACATATCGTCATTTTAAGGTTGTGTTTTATTATGGGTCATATTCAATGTTTTTTGGAGTTAAAAATACAAAAAATTCTGAAGTCGCCAAAACCGGGTATTTACATGTTTCTAAAAAGTCAAAATTCGCGTTCGTGGCTATTATACATATGTTTCTGATAGTAATGTATATGAATGTATACTATTATTAGTGCTATGTATAAAAGGCGCCAAAACCGGCCAATAACAGACATGTATATTCATTTGAATCACTAATAACTATATAATGTATACGCGCTACCTTTCGACTATAATTATCGGTATATATCTGTGGCGATATAGAAGGAGGGAATAAGTCCACTTCTTTTGAAAATTGAGTTAAGAGTATATTGTAGTTGCAAAAGTTGTTTTCTATATGAAGGAAAAGTTCTCATATCAAAAATGTGTTAAACCCGTTTCAAAATCAAAATTGAAAAATTATTTTTCCATAAAGCCCCAATAATAATCTTAAAACTAAATGCGTTTTGCTCGAAAACAAAAAGGGTACTGATAATGTCGTTTTTTATACCGCCACAGATATAACCTGTACAAGTTTGGAGAAGCTAATAGCAGAAATTATTGCCCGTTATAAACATATACGTATAAAAATATAAATTGATTACCTTCCTTATTCTGGATGGCCTTTAAGGCAGCATCTTAAATAATTTTGTTCGCTTTATAAAAATGAATACTACGCTTTTATATTTTGTAAACGTTGTAACGGGGTGTGGGTTCGAGCAGCGAATAATTATTCAAACAACTTGATCGCGCTCCCTCGATGCGGCGGAGGATTCCTTTCCGCCCGCGAAACACCACCGTTGCATGCAGCTATTTCAGCTGCTTCTGTCTACTGGGTTTGCGCGCTGCCTGGCGCGTGCTCGGCTGCTCAACAGCGTTAAATAATAACTAATAAATAACGCCCGCGGAGGCGGCGGTATTCACAGGAAGGAACAAGGATCGGAGATAACGAGCGAGGTTTCAAAATGACGACAAATCACGTAAAATCAAAAGACTAATGTTATATTTACAAGTCGCGAAATAAACGTGATCTTACAGAAATAAAATTATAATACGCGAGTCCACAACAACTTTGCGACTCGCCGCGACGCTAGAATATTCGCGCTCGCACGTTTGTATCGACGTGAAGGTCGCGCGCGCTGGATCACCCTCGCATGGATGATCTACACTCGCACAATTACTCTCTCTCATGCACTGCGCGCCACACAAACCTTCACTCCTTCGTCGAAGACGCTCGATGTCCTGGACAGGCCGCAAGACTTTGTATCACCCTAGACCGCTGGGCTAAGGCTGGTACCTCGTAACTCCGCGTCACACTCACACACAAACAAACGCACGTCGAATTGCTGGACACAGCACAGCACTAGCAAACTCGCGAAACCTTGGAGAAAACGTTAGCGAGGTAGCGTGTTTGTCTATCGAAGGCCGAGAGCTATCTGAGCGCGCTCCTGAAGGATTAGTCCGCGCGCTCGCTCTCTCTATCTCTTTCGCGCCTATTGCCGAATTCGCACGTGTTTATTGTCGCGCACGCGACTCTACGCGGTTTCGTCGCAGCGGTCCTACCGCTACAAGTTGGCTGCGGTGCTCAACTCGTTACACCCCCCCCCCCCCCCCCCTAGAATCGATCTATCGACCAGATGTCGATTCTACCCTCGTACGTCCGCGACGAATTGTCATATTCCGCTTTGCGATAAGGGATCTAGGGATGCTAGGGTAATAAAAGAACACTACGCTTTTTTGGCTGTTCTTGTGCCTCGGCTTTTATTTCGCCTTATGTAGCCTTATATTTGGGCATTTGTTACTTCTTGGACATTGGGGTGTCCGCAGACATAGCAGGACTTCTGCGACGTCTTGCCTGCGGCCCCCGATGTCGCTACGCGCACCGTTAGTCCGCCCAGACGCCTGGAACCGGCGCGCGCGGGCTCTGGCCTCGGCGAGGGCTGCCTCTGCCTTGGCGACCTCGCGCTCGGCTTCTTCTCGTTGGCGCCGCTCCTCAGCCAGCTGTCGTTCGCGGTCCTCCCGCTTGCGGTGCTCAGCGACCTTTCGCCTCGCCTCTTCTGCGGCGTAAAACGCCGCTTGTCCCTCTTCAAGCAGGCGCGCCCATTTGCCGGCGCACCGGCGGAAGGCATCGCCGTGCTTGCGCACCGACTGCGTATATAGTCGGTACGCTTCCGCCACCAGCCGGCGCGTGTCCAGCGCGGCTTCCAGCGCTCCTACCAGCTTGTCACGGTGCAGTTTCCACGCCGCTTCGGTTGTCTCCACGCTCGAAGGCTCCTCCATCACCTTCGAGCCAGCCGGCGGCGCACGCCCCTCCGCGGTGCTGTCTTCACGGAGGACAGGCTCGCGTTGCAGTCGGGCAGATACGGGTCGCCCGATCCGCGACGACGCTGGTTCTGGCGCACGTGGGCGGCGTAGACCCGTAGCGGTGGTCTCGCCCGCGCCAGTAACCAGCGCAGGTGGATGTTGGTGGCATACCACCAACGTCCCCTCTTCCTCTTCTTCGGTATCCGGGGCGAAGTATGCCTCCACCTCGTCATCAGGAGGAAACGCGCTCCAGGGATCTTCTCCCTCGCCTACCTCCCTGATGACGACTTGTGGCCGCTCCTCCTCGCTGGTAAAGGCAGCCATCACCCGCTCAAAGGCCGCTTGCAGATGCTCTGGATTCATCCCTAAGAATATAAAATTCCTATTTTAGGTCCGCAGTCCTTTGCGCGCGGGTTTTCCGCGGTGACGTCGACGGGTTAGTATTTGTCGTCGCATGCTCGCGGTTGTGCGAACCCTTCGGACCAGGCCTCCTCATCTCGGTGTCAACCTCCGCTCTAGAAGTCTCCGGCGTAGGTCTCACGCACCTAGCCGTATACACCTTTTTTCCCGGACGACCTCTCTTCTTGGTCGCTTCGGACGACCAGCGACTTCGCTCGCTCCGGACGCTACATCGCTCTGCTCGCAGACAGAGTCTCGCTCGCTTTGCGCGGGTGCTTCGCCGACACCCGCGTCTGCGCTCGCATCCCTCGAAGGTTGAGCGTTGTCATCCTCTTCGCTCTTCGGCGACTTTTCATCCGTCGCTGCCGGATGGAATGGCTTCAACTGCGCGGCTGGTGCAAGATCCACTTGCTCGCCCGTCTCATCGACGTCTCATCAAGTCGATAAGTATTGGTACCGCACATTTCTACTATCTTGTACGGCCCAATGTACGGTGGCGCTAACTTTGCGGAGCGTTGCTCCGCTCCAGAAGACAACACATGATTCCGCATCATCACTAAGTCTCCGACCTTATATGATGCCGGTTTGCGCTTGGCGTCATAGTAGCGCTTCTGGCGATCTTGCGCGTCTTGCGTCCTCTGTGACGCATGCTCGCGCAGCTGGGATAAATCCCACATGCGATCGTGCCATGCATCGATCGCGCGTCGCTGCAATTCCTCTTCTGCGGCGGCGTCCTGCTCGTGCCTTGCCGCAGAAGGCTTCCTCGGTTGAGTCCCGTACATTAGGATAGCCGGACTCACACCTGTCGAGGAATGGGGTACGGTATTATACCCAAAGTCGCTCAATCGCTCGTCCCATGTGTTGTGGTTTTCCTCGATGAGCGCACGCACCATGTTGTTTATGGTGCGATTCACCCTTTCTACTGGGTTCGCCTGGGGGTGATAAGGTGTCGTCAATTCATGCCGCACGTCTTGCTCCCTGAGGTACTGGTCAATGGCTTTATTTTTGAACTCTGTGCCATTGTCCGACAGAAATACCTCTGGCGCATCGTACCGCAAAAAGACTCGCTCTCGGAGATGCTGCAGGATTGTCTTTGCGTTTGCCCGCTTAATCGGGATGCATTCTATCCAGCGGGTGAACAAGTCTTCGAATATGAGAACATATTCGTTTCCTCGAGCGGTCTTTGGTTTCGGCCCCATGACCTCTCCTGCTATGATCTGCCATGGTCGGGTAATTATTCGTTTCTCCATCAGGCCGCTTGGCGGGCGCTGTTCGACTTTGCATTGCTGACAAACGAAGCATCGTCGAACATACTCAGAGACGTCGGTGTACATACCGGGCCAGTAATAATACATTGCGACGCGCGCACAAGTTTTCTCACGACCCTGGTGACCGGCTGATGGCTCGTCGTTACACTCTCGCAAGATCTCTGCTCGCTTTTCTTTTGGCACGACGATTTTCCATGCCGTATCGTCATTCATAGACGCTGACAATTTCTCATCTGGGCAGAAGTAATACGGCTGCCCGCCGCACATCTTATACAGCGGATCTTTGCTCGGATGCAGCTGTATCTCACGGCCCTTTTCGTAGTACCATTCGTCCTGGATTTCGCTTGCCCATCCGACTGCCTCGACTGTGGTCTCCTCGTACTGCGTCCTCCTCGTACATACGCGACAATGCGTCAGGTACGGCATTTAGCAAGCCTTTTCTATGTTCCACCGTATAGACGTGACCCTGCATTTCTAGCGGCCATCTTGCTAGGCGTCCGGTGGGATTATGCAAGTTGCATAACCACCGTAAACTACTGTGGTCCGTGATGACCTTAAATTGATACCCTTCAATATAAGGTCTGAACTTCCGAATAGCCCAGATCACAGCGAGACATTCTCTCTCCGTGACACTGTAATTCCTCTCGGCTTTCGACATCGTGCGGCTTGCGAATTCTTAAACCCGCTCTTCTCCGTTAATTACTTGGAAAAGTACCGCGCCGAGCCCGATGTCACTGGCGTCCATCTGCAACACGAACTGCGATTCGAAATCTGGACGATGAAGAATCGGTGCAGACGCTATCAGCGCTTTCACTTGTTGGAAAGCGTCTTGTTGTTCCGTCTCCCACTCGTATTTTCTGCCTTTCTTCGTCAGACGATGGAGCGGTTCAGAGACGGTCGCGAATTCTTGCAAGAATTTGCGATACCACGACGCCATTCCTAGGAAACGTCTCAGCTGTTTTAGGTTTTTCGGCGCTGGATACGCCACAATGGGCGCTATCTTCTCTGGGTCTGGCCGAAAACCATCGTGATTAACCAGGACGCCGAGGTACTTCACCTCTTCTCGACAAAAGACACTTTTGTCCCGGTTAATCGTCAACCCAGCCGCGTTCACTCGTTGGAGCACTTTCTCCAAGTACTCGAGGTGTTCTTCGAACGTCTCTGTCGCGATAATGATATCGTCGAGATATGAGTACGCGTAAGGCTGGAGTTCTGGGCTGCTCACTTCGTCGATCATTCGCTGGAAGGTCGCTCCAGCGTAGGCTAAACCAAACGGCATACGCGTAAATTGGAATAAACCTAGCCCAGGAACTGTAAAAGCCGTCAGAGGTCTCGCCTCCGGTTTCAATGGAATTTGATGGTAGGCGCTGCTAAGGTTCAACGTCGATATGTACTTCGCTTTCTGCAGTTTACGAAGGATATCATCCATGTTAGGTAATGGATATGCGTCAGCCTTTGACAGCGCATTAACTTTCCGGAAGTCGATGTAAAAACGATATTGCCCGTTCGCTTTGCGCACCATCACTACCGGGCTTGACCAAGCACTGTCAGAGGGTTCGATGATTCCCGCAGCAAGCAACTCTCGTACTTGCTGATACACTCTGAACCCTCCGATGCCCACTTGTACCCACCAGCGCGACTCTTCATTCGGTGATATCTTCGGCTGGCGAGACTCGCTGGACAACAGTGCGACCATGCGATCAAAATCGCCTGAGGTTCCGCGCGAGGTATCGGCTACGCCCTCCGTCACGTGCCTCTTCCTTTGGGAAGACTCCTCGCGCGACGTTTCAAGAGGAGCAGTAACCTCGCCTACTCCTCCTTTTTGCCGTTTCCCTTACCCAAGGGGCATTCTCGGGCAATGTAACCTTTTCCACGGCATTTGAAACATTCTATTGGCTTACTTTGCTCTCGTTGGTCTGATTGTCCGGAATTCTCGCCAGACCTCTGGCTTGTGCGCTTCGGACTAGGAGACTTGCCTCTCTCTTTCCTAGGTCCGGAGCGTCCTCGATGAGGGGCTGACTTCTTGTTGCCTCCTCCAGCGTTGGCGTGCTTCGCCGGCTGCGCCATTGCTGCAAGCTTCGAGTTGCATAGCTTGCCTATGGCGTCAACCAATAAGGGCAGGGTGTCGGTTTGCTCCGCAAACACCATGGCTGCCACCGGCGTTTTACTGCCAGTCTTCGGCGTTTCGCCCTTAAATGCGCATTCGGGGACGATTGCTACACCGGGCTTCGGAGGTGCTCGATACGAGGCTTCGCATGCTAGAGCGGCCTCGACTTCGACTGCTGCCTCGAGCAACTGCTCCACGATTGAGAAATCTTTCCACTGGAGCCCGCGTTTGAGACTAGGCAGCATGTTGTGATAGATCCGATCCAGTTGCTGGCTAGTATCTGGTCGGGGAACCATCCTTCGCATTATACCTTGCAGGTTATTCACGTACACCCGCGTGCGCCAGGCTCCTGCGTCCTCGAAATTACTTCACTTAGTAATTTCTGCTGGTAGCATTGCGTCTGCCCGTACCATCGCTTGATGCACTCACAGAAATCATCCCAGCTAGACCATTCTCCCTGTTCGGAGAGCCTGTTCTGCAACCACTCGTACGCATTATCCGTCAATACTTCTTGTAATGACCCTAACATCTGCGCATCAGACAGGTCGTCTAGCATTCTGCATCCTTCCATGCGTTGCAGGAAGTTCTCGACGCTCTGTGACGAGTCTCCGGTGAACTTAATCCCCCATTTGTTCACCGTAGGACCGATGGGTCTGTTGTTTTGTCTTCGCGACCGATCGTAGTTGCTACTTTCGCTCAGCGCTTGTGTATGCGCGTTCGTCGCATTCGCATCCCCCCCCCCCCCTAGCAACTACTGGGGGTTGCGAATAGAGAGGATTTGCTGGGATCCAGGGGTTGGAAGCTCCACCAGTTTATGTGATTGACACTATACGTATCTTGGAAATTCACATGACCTGCTCTGCGTGAGTTCGGTGGATTACTCTCGCTTGCTGGTGGTTCCACCCTTGTACTAGACGCTATGTTAGTCGGCCATTGTGACATCATGGCCTCCATCTTGCACATCAGCGCCCTCATCGTCGCGGTATTCTCAGTTATCGACTGACTTAGCAGGTCGTTCTGAGCTACCGAAATCTGCGCTGATACCTCGTGGTTCTGAGCGTATTGTGCGCTGCAACGCTCGTCGTCACCATACCCTCGGTTGAGCGGTCGGTTGTTCGTTGTTGCAACGTTTTTTTTGGGGTCTGGCGTCCAATCCGCTAGTCTCTGCCGCTGCGCCTACTTTCCGTTTTGCCAGACGTGTTCGCCTTTGTCCGCCGTAGTTGTCGGCGTTGTCCTTGTCGTCGTTGTCGTCGTTGTCGTGGTATCTGTCGTGACCAGATTCCCTGTCGGCACCTCTATCGTGCCTATCCTATTCTGGTCTCGACTTTGCGCCTCCTGCGCCGTTGACCTGACTTGGTCTTCCGGCGTCGGCACTGATGTTTGTGCCTGTTCACTCTCATCAGTGACTGGCATTTCTGCGAACGCATCTCGCATTGACATCGCGTTTAGCAGTTGTAGATTAGGCCCTATCAGTTGGCCTAATCCTTGCGCCGGTTGACCGTAGTTCATCTCGATCACCGGCGTCACCACGACTTCGTTGGCCTCGGTCTCCTGTTGTAATAGCTTCAGAGGGTGTGGCTGTTCGGCGACATAATCGACCGTATAAATCGAGCATGTCGATACTTGCTCAGCTGTTGCGTCAATGAATGACTTTTGCAACTCTTCCCTCTTCACTCGCGCCATTATTGTCGAGGTGTCCAGGCTCTGTCTAAAATCTGACTCGGTATACTCTCTGAGGAGCCATCTGTTTAGCCTAGCAACGCGATCTAATCGCTTGCCGTCTGGCTTCAACTGCATGTTCTCGAGAGCCTCGTCCATCTCTTCTTCGTTGATGCCCAAGCAGCAATTTTCGATGACCTTCTCTACTCTCTTCGCCATATTGGTGTATTTCTTCTGCGTCTAACGACGTTTCGCGGTTGCGCAACAACTACGTGATAGCTCCCTATCCTACGCACTCACTCCAGATAGTCCCTAGATTGTATTCTTGTTGTCACAACGTAAGCTATAAAAATACAACCTTTCTACTCACACACTTGCACACCTAAGCGCGTCGCTGTGACGTAGATTATTACGCGAAATCGAATGAAACGACAAATCGAATTCGTATAATCGGAGTGAAATCCGTAAAAAAATCTTAATTACGTCAGATAAGCCCGAATTACTTTTGGCGCGCACACTTGTAGCACCGCTGTGTTCTCACTTGCAACGCACAGTTTGTGCTACAGGGATATACGCACTCACACACCCGGAAAAAAATTCCGAAAAAAGACAAAAATATTTTTCGCGGAATTGTGCGTATATCTCAGTTTGCGAGTCGAGTGTGTCCTCTTCTTAAGAGATCTTGAGGTCTTCTTGGCTGAAAACTGGGTGTCTACTGTTCCGCGTCTTCCCGTGGAAGTGACTATATATCTCGCGCCCGTCGCGTTCTCGTAGAATTGCTCTATGTAGTGCCGCAAGCGCACACACTCGCGCCGCTGCGCACTTCGCTCCACTATAGCGTACGTGGACTATACTTCGCGGCTACACGCGTTTGTGTTGCCGCTTTGCTGCCTTTTGTTGTTTAATTATTACTAATTAAACAATTTACAATCTCGCATATACGCTCTATTTTCACACGAGACGTCACGAAAAAATAATTATGCTACTCTCTATCCTAACGAGAGTGCTTTAAAATTCTCCCGGCAACAAATAGAAAATTATTTGACTCGGAGAGCATGCGATACTAGTGTCAGCTTCAAGTTTCGCTGCTCCGAGTCGTTTAATTCTATGTCGTGTGATAATATCGGTAGATATTTGTTCTCGGCCTGGCAACAAAAATCTCGGATTATTATTCACAGACTACTCGCGTGAATTGCGTTCGAATTATTCGAACTCGAACTTCGAATTTTTCATTATTTTTCAATACATAATGAAATTTAAAAGTAAGTTTTTTCAATCAATAAACATAATTAATTCGTTATATATATATACATATATATATATATATGTATATATATATATATATATATATAACGAATATTTATGTTACAATTGTCAAATTTAGCGTTATTAAGGACAACTATAGTAAGATGTCGTTTTATGTGATTTTACAGTTTTGTCAACAATTATTTTTCTATTAACTATATATACATGTAAATATAGTATGACTTAAAAATAGCTTCATATAGAGGCATATGAGGTCTCCTGTGAACAGGGACAACTAAACTAAAAACTACAATAAAGTATAACTTTATAAATATTCACGCATAAGTTAAGTAACAATGCTTTAAAATTTATTTTCATAGCTTAAAAATTTTGTGTATACTCATGTTATGAAATCATTTAATACTGAGTTGTGAACATTAATAGTTATTATCTTATTCGCGTTTTTATCAAAGTTTTACAGTGGTATACTCTTATTTCTAGTATTGATAGAACTTCGAATAGGAGTGTCAAAGTTACAATTCTGAGATTTGACGTTTACGCGGGAGTCTCTTAACTATTTACAGTAATAAAATTCGTAACAGTATAATACTTTCAGATTGTTATTTGAGTATCCTGGACAATATTTTTTCTGTCGTGAATTAAGCAATATATTCTACAAAAAAAAATATTATTTTCACCTTGCTATATATTATGGTTAAAAATGTTAGAGAAGTGTATGATGCGCTATATATCAAGTGATTCATTTTTAAGATAATGCTCATTATGTTAATAATTCATACATACACAAAGAGTAAAAATGAACTAATTCTGTCAACTTTGGAACACATCCTGATAAAATCTTGTAAATTTAAATGTTTTTGTTAAACTTATATGTTAAACTATATGCAATATAATACGCGCATAATTTTTTGACCTTTTACGCATAAAATAAATTGACATTTTTATACATAAATTTTTGACGGAGTATAACGATTATACAATTATAAAATTATACAAATCTATGAACGGTAGGGAACTGACAGACATTTTGTAATTATTTTTAAATAATTTAGGGGTGGTTTACCCCCTTAGGGATAATATTTATGAAAACACCGAAAGACGTCAACTAAATTTTGTTATTAAGGATGTTTAAACATTTTTTCCAATTTTTTTTAGTCGGTTTAAACATTTTTATTATAAAATTATGCCAAAAAATATATGTTTTCAACCCCTAAAAAATAGGGGATGCTACCCTTACTCTTCAAATCACCATGAAATACTTGCCCTTTTTGTAAGAAATAACCTCCAATTTGTTTCATTGAAAAATATTAATTTTAAGCCGAGATATTTAAAAAAAACGCTTTTTGGGGGTTAACTTTAGGGGAGGTTTTTACCCCTTAAAAGTGAAAATTAGCCGATAAAAAAAATACGTGTCTCTTATTTTTTTATGTTCTACAACATATATGAAAATCATCAAAATCGGTGAGTTCGGGTTGGGTACCTTTCCTTGTTAGACACCATCTACAAGCGAGTGTGACACCTAGACACTAAAAACTACGGAGAGCTCTTTCTATACCCCGTTATTTGCGATATCGAACGCCTATAGACACAATCTACAAGAGATTATCACACGTAGACACCAAAAACTACGGAGCACACTTGTCAGATCCCGTCGTCGGCGATCCCGTACACCTAGACACCATCTTATACAAGCGATTATAATAGCAATGCACTAAAAGCTACGGAGCGCACTTGCTAAGCCCCGTCATCGGCGTTTCCGTAAACCTAGACACTGGCTAAAAGCAATTATGACACCTTGACATTAAAAACTACGAAGCGCACTTCGTATACCCGGTAATTTGCGATCCCGTACACATGGACACTATCTACAAGCGATTATGATAGCTAGTTGTTAAATGCGATTAACATATCAGAACACATGCGGTTTAGCTTTCGACCATATATCCTATATAAAAAATCGCGATATAGCGTGATGAATAGTCTGCGATCATCGCAACAAAATCCATGCTATTCGGCCATGAGTTGTTTGCGATTTTACGATGTTTCAATAACATGCGTTTTTCGTAAACTCTTTCGCAAACTTCAACTTCATGAATTGTATAGATTTAACTTATTTTAAACAACTTAGAATAAATATATTAAAGGTTACGAATTTTTGATGATTAGCATCTGATTATCAGCTGATTATAATTAACGTTTTATCTCATATACATGCATATTAATAACTATTAGCATTAATAATAATATTTATCTGAAATCACCTGATAATCAGCTGACGTTTTGGCATGATTATCAGCTGATTATCAGCTGATTAACAGCTTATAATCAGTTGATTGTCATCAGATATTTTTCAATAGGGTAGAGTATACAGGATGAGAAAAAAGTTAAAAGCTTCATATCATTGAAAACAATTGGTTTCAGACACAGCCCAAAGAAATTTTGCACTCTAGTTATCGCGTCACACAGAAAAACAGCTTTTTTCAGTTTTTGATGTTTTTCTCAGGATCTACCTCATGAAATGACATAATATTAAAGTGGTGTATGGTTCTAATAACTTTTAATAAGCATATTTTTTTATAAAGGTTTGCCATTCAGTTTTCGAGTTATAACAATTGCAACAAATTGCACTTTATAGTGTGTAATAAAAAGACAAACGATAATATGAATTTTCCACGGTAAAAATATAGGTAATTATACATCGCTTCGCTCGTGCCAAAAACGTCACATGAGGTTAATCACCTTCCACACCCGTATCGAAATGTACTAAAATATGATTAGAAAACTAGTTACAATACAAAATAAATTTGGACCGCTTAATACAGGAGTAATTGATTATTCATGAAAAAAAAATTACATTCACAGATTTTTTGCGATGGATTATAGTCAAGAATCATAAAATACGCATTCATGATCAATTTTGTTAAGATCGGAGACAGGGAACATTTTCAAAATGGTGAATTCAAGTCCGTTGCACCTCACTTTTGGCCTTCCAGGGCTGATTAAAAAGAAAACCGCTGCCAATGCATTGGCGCGTAGCTTCCTCTAACTAAATTTATTAGTCCAATAAATAAAATACTGTTTTAATATATCTATATATCTGCTTGCTAATGTATGAGGCGATTTTTGATACACAATTTAATAAAAGTTTTGGAGAGTTCATTGTCCAAAAGTTTGCAGACCCCTCTGTTTTCTTATTATAGAATACGAACACTGTCGTCAATTTTTTTTCACAGAAATTCACGCATGCTTACATGTGTTCCTAACCAATCTAACCATCAAAACAGCAGGTTATTCATTAGATAGGTCGCTCGCGCAATTTTCAAGAAAACGATTTTTACATTTTAGCTCTTTAGTTGAAAACCGCTTGATGGAATCATTTAAAATTTTAACAGCAGATAACTTTTTGATAACTTTTCACCAAATAAAATTTTGAAGCATTTGACTACATTGTTTTAGAGATATAAGAAATCAAAAATATTTCAAAAAAAAACCTTGATTATCTTACGAATCATAGGGGTTTGAAAGCAGTGCAATAAACTTAGCCAATACACATAAAATATCTACTTTTTTCCAAAATCTCAAGTGCAATAAGGTCTTTTTGCGTCCGTAATCGAGGCACAAAAAAACTCATTTTTTTCAGTTTTCGCTTTATTACTGAAAAAATTAGTAGTCAAATAACTTGAAATTTTAATGAGGTATAGTTTGACACGTGACCCATTGACATAATTTTTTTCGCGAGGTTATGACGTTTAGTTTCAGAGATATGAATTTAAAAAAAAACGCCTTTTTCATTTTATCTGCCGAACAAAGCGGTCAATCCCGAGCACCAAACGAGGAAAAGTAGGTAATTTTATTCTCTTTCAAATGAATTATAGTTGAATTGTTTGTAACAATGGGATGATTGAAAAAATTGCAAAATAGTGTTTTTTAAAAATCGATAAATGGCCATAAAATAAAATATAGTTAAGAAATTAAAAAATAACTGTCTCCAGAATTCAGAATCCAAAAATATATATGCATGTCAAATTTTATTGATATTGACAAAGTAGTTCCAGAAATATTACGGTATACATACACACACATCCATACGGACATTTTCCAAAAACACTTGATTTGAACTTCTAACACACTAAAAAGTATATTCTAGAAGTTTTGGAGAAACTCAAAATTTTACTATTACAAAGCTTCCTCTAGGAGGAAGCAATACATTCACAGATTTTTACGATGGATTATTGTTGGGGAACATAAAATACGCATTCTTGATAAATTTCGTTGAGATCGGAACCTTTTCAAAATGGCGGACCATCAATCAGAGTTTGCTCAAGATCATTCTGGGGGTGGTCAAAGGTACTTATAGAAATTTTTTGTCTAATAAAATTGCCATTGCAGTGCTACCACGCTAGTTGATCCAGTTTCAGCCGTTTAAAAAAATCAATGTTGTTTGGGAACAAAATTACATTTTAAGAAGTTTTTCACGGACTCTGAAGTCAATTGACGTCCCAGGATTAAAATCGCGTAATTTTTAGTCAAATTGTTCATATGACGTTTATAAATACATTTATAAAGTTTTAATGTTTATGTTGTACATATTTTTAACTTTCCTACACTATTTTTTTATTTCCCAATGAAGTTTTTTAATATACTAACGTTTGAATAATAGAGCATGCAACCGTAGGATACTCTATGTCGCCGTGTGTAAGAGGCCAAGTTTAACGAATTTTTTTCATCAACGAGTACGGCAATCGGGATAAAAAATTCTAGCATATAGTTCGAAGTTCAAAGAATCTCGTGTAATTTTCACATTCCTCTCCGCAGTAATTGAATTTTATGAAGAACGACATTAAGACCATGTTACGTTTCAGATGATTTTGAATCGTTCTAGATAGTGTTCAAAAGTACGTTTAAAAATTTTTTGTCTAAGAAATTGCCTTCGTGGCCCTGCCGCACCGCGAGACCAGGTTCCGCCGTTGAAAAAATCAATGTTGGGTGCAGAAAAAATTACATTTGAGACCATGTTATTTAAGCATTTCAGATGATTGAAAATCATTCTAGATGGTTGTCAAATGTACGATTAAACATTTTTTGTTTACAAAATCGCCGAAAACTAGCATGCAACGAACTTAAATCCGCAATTTTGGAATGGTTCCTCCCCCCTATTAGGTCAAAATTTATATGCAAGTACATTTTATATAGATAAACAATAATCTGAAGAGAAAAAAAAAGGTTAATCCATTTTTCTCCCCGCAGTAGTTCGAGTAATGCGAGATTCGGCGAAAACCGACATGCAATGAACTTAAATCCGCAATTTTGGGATGATTCATTGCCCCCAATCATGACGAAGCAAATATATTTAAAAAATGCAAAAATCGTGCATGCGTTACAAAAAATTACTTGTGTGCCCGCTTAATAGGGAACAAAGGGAAATCGTACGCGTGGCTGTCGCACGTAGGCAATGTCCTGTAAGAGGAAATACAAATTGTCGAAAAAACGATGCTAGAAATTTTATTTTGGCTCAGAAACCGATTAACAAAATTACTTAAAATTTTAAAAACATATTGTTTTTTGTGGTGTATTATCTTAAATTTTTTCAAATAAATTCAATCAAAAGCTTTTCATGAATTTATTTACGATTTAATATGTTAAGAATCATTTGAAAGCTTCGTAAAGAATAGCTTTGCCGAGATAAACAAAATATCTACCTTTTCCAAAAATTTCTAGTCAAATAAAGCCATTCACTCTCGCAAAATCTCTCTTGCGAAATCAATAACAAATCACTCATCAAAACGTCGAGCTTGTTGACTATGAGAAGAGGTAAGTAGTAAGTAAGCCGGTATGGGGAGACATAACAAATGACATCATCACTGGCGCATCCTTATCTTATCAATGTAAACAAGTAATAAAGATAAGATAAGGTATCATGTTTGTTTATACAAACAAGTAATTCACATTATCTTTATTACATGTAATATAGATAATTTTAATTAATTATTTATGTAAACAAACAATACCTTGACTTAATTATTTATTTATATTGATAAGATGAGGATACGATAGTAATGATGTCATTTGTTATGTCCACACACCAAGTTAGTAAATAAAAAAAATTATTTCTTACAATATATAATGGATTTTATTATAAAAAAATTATTTATTCGAATTATCATAAACAATGTAAATTCAATCACCCATGTGTACACATACGTTCACTTACGCGAGCGCGCACACACACACACACACAAAATCGTATAGTCTGCTAACGCACAAGGGACACTAGCTTCTTACACTGCGCTCTCCGACTCACACGCACACACTCTTTCTTACGCACACGCTCTCTTTTTTTCCCTCTCTCCTTCTCTCTCACGCACACGCTCTCTCTCCATCTCTCCTTTCTCCCTCTCTTCTTCTCTCTGTCACGCACACGCTCTTCCTCTCCCTCCCTCTCTCTTCTACACACACGCTCTCTCTCCATCTCTTCTCTCTCTCTCTCTCTTCTCTCTCTCTCTCTTACGCACACGCTCTCTCTCTCTTACACACACACTCTCACACATCACTCCTTACTCTTAATTACTAATCTATATACTATACACTCACACACAAACACAAAATACCACTATACTACGTCAACTGTCTCGTCTTCTTCACTTGCTTCGATCTTCATGACGACAGGCTTTTCCATATCAGCTAAGTCATCGGGAGATGCATACGAGTTGAATTGAAAAAATTCTTCGCCTATATCTATTTGCATTGCAGCGTCGTCCACGGCCTCCACCTCTACTTCCTCCGCTTGCTGCGCTTTCTGCTCCTCTCTTCTAGCGATTTCCACCATAGCAGCATCACCATTGGTAAGCACCTGTGAAAAGTTACATATAATTAACTTATTATGACAAACAAAGACATTTACCTTACGAACGAACCTGCTGCTGCTGCACTAACTTCTCGGCTACCTCCTCCGTCTCCTCCCTCTTATCCGTTCCTACGCTGCAACACCACAGCTCTCTTCTGCTGCACGTCGTACAGCGTCGCGCCCTGCACTCCGTGCAGTACGTCCAGCGTGTGCGTATGGTCATACGCTTCATCACCCGCGCACACACTTCACATACATCCCCAAGCTTAGGGATGTAGTAATTAACGGGGCCGATGGAAGGTGAACTTTTCATGATGTGCAGCGTGCGTTTGATTTCTTCACGCTCCTCATACAGCTCAGCATACGTGTCGCGGTGCTACTGTATGAGCCGCGACGTACGCTCCATCCGTGATTTTAGGAGAGAGCTTTTCTCCTCCAACTGACGTAAAACAATACTTTTCACCGACATCCTAGTGGAACTACGATCAACTTGGAACTGACGACTGTAGTCGAAGCAGTCATCTGTAGGGTCTAGGAGGAGAAGGAGGGACGAAGGAGAAAAATTTAGACTTGTGCTGATTATTGTTCGATACCGCACGTGTGCTCGTACACCCGATACCCGAACGAGCTGGCTGACGCGTTGTGCAGCGAAATGCTTGACGGATACGGGATACTTTTGACGAGCGCTAGAGACAATAACCTTTGACTCTCAAGTGCTCTTCGCAGGAAGATGAAATTTTTTAGTATCCACTTGTCGCCATGAGTCTTAGCAGGCGATACCTATACAGCGGAGATGAATTAGTGTGACAAAACAACTATACGTGTTTGATACTGCTTGCTGCTCGACGAACACAGGATACTTTTTTACGAGTGTGTGTGTGTGTGTGAGAGAGAGAGAGAGAGAGAGAGAGAGAGAGAGAGAGAGAGAGCATGATCTTTGACTCTCGACTGCTCTAAGCGTGACTTGATATTTTTAGTATCTACTCGGCGGCAAAGGTCTTTACAGTTGATACCTATGCGCGGAAAAAATGGATCAGTGTGACAAAACAACGGTTCAGAGTAATCTCAAATGTAATTAACACGTGGATTCTCGGAGCCGTATATTTGATACTGCTTGTATGAGAATCGCTATGGTCATCGCTTGCACAGGAAGTCGAATGCTATTAAATGTGATAGAGCATTGCTTTCAGCCGCCTTGTATCGTGCGAGAATCGTCGACGGTATCATTATTTCAGATTGTTATGCATCTTGGACCCGTGAGAGCGTAGGTAATATAATACCTATTAATCAGTCGATCCTCTTACCGTGTAAGTGACATTCGGCGTAATTTTGATACTCGCGAATGATAAAGCTGAGGCAAAACTTATCACAGGATGTTATTTTTTGTGCTTTATACTGTTGCGCGAGTCCACACATCCCCCCACTAGCAAGACGTTTTTATACTATATAAACCCTACGTTAACCTCAGGAGCTCAGTAGTCATGAGAGTAGTTGCATTAAATCAAGAGCTCGCAAGCATGTATAACGTAGCCGAGGAGTCTTTACGCAGTGTAGTGCTTCGCATCGCGGGCAATCTTCAAGCAAATAGTGTTGTTAGACGCAGGTGTACAAGAAGCTGGTGTCTACGCGTGAAACGCATGGTATCGTGCCAATTATGCCGCGAATTTTCACGTCTTTTACGATGCTGTGGGCCACGGAAAATTGCACAGCTTCATAGACGCATTTTTTAACTTAGCTGTGCGATGCGCAGCAGAATTTTGTATGCAACAGAATTTTGCGCATTTACCTGTGTTGACGCGGTTAATGACAGCATTCGAGGAGAATAATGGTGAGTACATTTTTATTGATTGTAATTTTTCTGCACTATATCGCGTTCTCATTAATAAAAATCAAACAGCACTTGTACTTGGCAACGAGGTAAACGGTGCCACAGCTGATAGCGTCGTCTGCTACTGCTGCTACAAGCTCTGTTTCATTCACTCGCGCGCGCGCGCGCATACACATCCGTAACGCAGTGTCGTCTGCTCTTGCCGTAGAACGCGTCGACTGCTACGTATGACGCCTAGTGCTTTCAAGTCGTCTGCTTCAGCGCTAGGGATATTAGTTTCTTACATCTGTCATATTACATAGCATGCGATGCGTATTTCTGTATCATTACAGTAATATAACGTATAATTATAAAATCAAAGAATATACATCCGTTATATTCTATGACAGTGAGAATACTTTTTTTAAACAACTGTTTTTCTCACTATACTTCTTGCTTTTTTTATTAAAAAAAAATGTGTAATCAAATATCGGTTAATATTTTTTTCGACATCAAAGAGATTTTAATATTCAAGTGTTGTATGCATCACTACCTTCGAATACATATAACGTTTATTATAAAAAGTAAGCTCTGTATTTTTAACATAAAATTGTTTTACATTTCAGCGTTAGAAAATTTGTTAGCCGACATAACCTCTGATGAAGATGATGATAATATTACAGAATACACATCAAGTGAATATGTTGAACCTACGTCATCGGATGAAGATGAGGAGGAGGAGGAGGTGGAGGAGGAAGAAAGAGAGGCAAGTGAGACGGAAGAGGAGGATGCAGCGCAAGCGCTGAATGCTGTAGCCGATGTACAGTTTGTACCGGCTGCAATGGTGGGGGTGAGCGCTGCCGATCCACACGGAGAGGAGTTGCGGGCGGAGGAGAGCGAAGCCGTAAGGAGAAAAGCAGCAGCAGCAGTGGTGGCTACGGCGCCTGCAGCGGTGCGTCTTCAGGTGAATGAGGCGATGGAGGAGGAGGAGGAAGATGAAGCAGTAGAGAGAGCGCAGAATGAGCACGATGCTAGAGCGGAAGAGGCTGAAGATGTACCTGACAATAGGGATTCTCAGGGCATGGTTAATGTCGACCACCTTCTTGCCACATGTATAGAGCCAACAGCTGCTGCTAATAATATTCTACAGCGCTTGATGGAACGAGCAGCTGATGAAAGCGAGAATATTATTGAGTATGCGGAGCATCCATGTGTTAAAAGACGGCAACAAATCCTCGACTTTTTGGCCCGACCAGTAGAACCCGAAGAAATGCGGTACACAAGAAGCGCTGGAGGATTGGTCACCGAGCATTTTTTTAACCAGGGAAATCCAAGAGATCCTCAAATTAATGAACGTGAGTATTATGCTGTATTTAAATATACATTTTTCTTGAAATAAATTCTTATTTTTAAATATTATTTAAGTTATTCGACGTGGTCTCGAAGGATTTGCAAAGTACCCCAGGGCTTTGAAACAAGATATCATGCGTATCATGTATGTTCGAAGAGCACAAGAAATACGTTGGTTTTTCAATGCTTGTAAAGATAAAAATTCCATACTGTTAGACACTGGAAATTTACCTGAAGTGTTTAATCGTCTGGGACAGAGTTTTTCAGGACCACCAGAAGAATAATTTAAAAATAAGAAAGTGTAAAATAGGGTATTCAAATATTTTGTATTCAATAAATTTTTTCAGAACATAATCACTCTTACGATTCATCTTGTTCTTCTTCTACAACCATTTTTCCCTTATCTACATCATCTTCGAACACCAATACTTCTGTAGAATCGCAGGATTACGAGGCCGATGAAAGTGATTTTTCTATTCAAGTTGGTAGAGGACAAAGAAGAAGAATTGAAAATTCAAGCAGCAATAATGATGATTTGTCTGACTACGAGCAAGAGGATAATCAGCCCAGTGAGGAGAATGAGGAAGCGGAGGAGGAGGAGATCAGCGAGGAGGATGAGGAGAGAAGCGAAACAGACGATAATATGGATTATCAAGGAGTCGATGAGGAAAGAGAGGATGAGGATATCCAGCCTCCTGGTAATCGTTTTGATATTTTCCAACAAAATTCGCATTATATATCTAAGTATAAAATAGAAGGTAGACGTATTGTGCTAAAAATAAGATCTCCACCGAAGGATGGATCTATAAATCCGATAGTTTGGTTGGAGTTAGTTATTCGCGATATTTATTCTTATATAATTTCATTATGTAATGAAAACGACATGATTGGCGTCTCCGTTAGAAGTTTAAATTTTGCACGAGGCCCGGGTGGGTTATCTTTACGATTAGTAAATAATTTTTTTTACAATGATTTATGGAATTTTATAAGCGGATTAGCTCAGAGTAATGAGGATTTTCAAATAGATGAGAGCTTTATTCTAACATTAACACTTGTTAATATACCTAATGGTGGCCGAGGTGGAAGTAGAAAGAGGGTGAGTGTTGATAGCTTATCTCAGAGATCGGTTGTATCTATAAGAAATAACGATAATTTATGCTTGCTAAGAGCTTTAATTGTCGGGGAGGCTTATATGATGTATAAAAAATTCTTTTCAAACGAAGCCATTGATACTTGGAATATTGTCAGAGATAGCAGACGTGGTATGCAAAAAGAGCGCGCAAATCTCCTTACTATTAATGCAAACGTCGTAATTCCTGCAAACGGGTGCGGTATACGAGAAATAGAGACGTATCAGCGGTATTATGTTGCAAAAAATATCGCTATTGTAATATACGATAGTTTATCTTTTGGAAGTGGAGAACCGCCCTTTTACGATGGAAGATCTCTGTTAAATTCAAATTCTTTTGACGTTATAAATCTTTTGTACGACGCGCGAAGGCGTCATTTCGATACAATATTAAATTTAACCGGTGCAGCACGCAATCGTTTTTTCTGCGAACATTGTAATAAAAGCTATAGATACGTAGATGAGCATAGGTGCACAGCCAAATGTGACAGGTGTTTTTGTGCGCCAACGTGTAATTCTAATATAGATATTATAAAGTGTGTAGAATGTAACCGAGAATTTTACGGACAAATATGTTTCGACCGTCACAAAATAGATGGGTCATACAAAAAAAAAAAAAAAAAAAAAATATGCGATGTAGTAAAAGTATGTAATATGTGTTGCAAACGAATTAATATCTACAAGTCAAAGCACGAGTGTGGAATCAATTGGTGCAACTTATGTCGCGAAAAACATGATGTAAATCAGCTCTGTTATATTCAACCCATTGGACGTAATGTTAACGCACAGATTAATCGTAAATCCCCAAAGAAAAACTTATTTATCTTTTATGACTTTGAGACGCGTCAAGATTCTGCTTACCGTGAACATACAGAGATAAAAATACACATTCCAAATCTATGTGTTGTACAACAGGTTTGCGATGATTGCCATGTCGACGTCTGAGAGGGAAAAGTTTATTGTATGGTATAAGGAGAACCGAAATACTTATGAGTTTGATTTTCAACGTGAAATACTCGATTATTGCCGTATGGATGTAGAAATTTTAAGACTTGCATGCATGGCTTTTCGGAAAATTTTCATTAAGTGCGGGAATACTTGTCCGTTTACAGAGGCAACGACCATAGCTTCTGCATGCTCCATTGTGTATAGAAAAAATTTCTTACGCGAAAAAACTATCGGTATCATTCCAGCAGGTGGATATCGACGCGCTGATAATCATTCGCAAAAGTCAATACAGTGGCTGTTACAGTGTGAACGTGAGATTGGTCGGGAAATCATACACGCGGGTAGAGCACGTGAATTTATGCTTCCAGAAGGGTTTCGTGTAGATGGCTATTTACCTCCGGAAAATGGCAATGTAAATAAAGGTATTGTCTTTGAATATCAAGGCTGTTACACACACGGTTGCCCTATTTGCTTTAATAAACGACGAGATAAAATAATGTCATACGGCAGAACTATGGATGAGTCGTACGAGAATACTTTTCGGAAAATTCAAAAAATAAAAGCCCTGGGTTACGAAGTTCGAGAGATATGGGAATGTACTTTTGATCGGATAAAAGCAGAGAATCACGAAATCTACGAATATGTAACACAGCATCCTCGTATGAGTCGTATAACGTTGAATCCGCGCGATGCTATTTTTGGAGGTAGAACGGAAAATATAGTTACTGAGTACACGATCGGAAATAACGAAAAAATTCAATATACAGATATATGCTCTCTTTATCCGTACGTGTGTAAAAGAGGTCGATTTCCCGTGGGACATCCGCGAATTTTAATTGGTGAAGACTGCAACGAATTAACGCAGGGGAATAACAATAATCTCAACAATATTGAAGGATTAGTTAAATGTAGTATCTTACCACCGCGCGACCTGCACATTCCACTCTTACCAATTAAAATGCACGGACGTCTTCTTTTTGCTCTTTGCCGCTCATGCTGCGAAGAAATGCAGCAGTGTGACTGCAATCACGAAGACCCAAAAATGCGTGAATTCACGGGCACCTGGGTTGCTGATCGGTTGCGTAAAGCTGTTGAACTCGGTTACAGTATTACGAAAATTTATATTATTTGGCAATATGAGATGACACAATATAATCAAATTGATGGTAGCGGAGGTCTTTTTGCTGAATACGTAAATACTTTCTTAAAAATCAATCAAGAGGCTAGCGGATGGCCCTCATGGTGTACTGATGAAGCAACTAAATTACAATACATTGAACAGTATAGACTCGATGAGGGTATAACTTTGGATAAAAATAATATCGAAAAAAATTCAGGGTTACGAGCTGTTGCCAAGCTCTGCTTAAATTCGTTTTGGGGTAAGTTTGGACAACGGAGTAATTTGAAACAAACTGAAGTTGTAAAATCACGTGAATCTCTTTTAAAACTTCTTACTTGTCCGGAAAGAGATGTTAATGATATACTAGCAATTAATGATGAGATACTGTACGTGAATTGGCAATACAAGGATGAGGCTGTAACTCCTGCCCCGCATACGAGTGTCGTGATTGCGGCTTACACCACTGCTCAAGCACGTTTAGAACTATATAATTACTTGAGAAGGTTGGGTGATCGTGTTCTTTATTATGACACGGATTCTTGTATATTTGTTTCGCATGACGATGCTTCGGATGAGTATAAACCTTTTATTGGCTCTAAACTAGGTGATATGACAGATGAACTTTGTGGTTATGGTGAGAATACGTATATAAGTAATTTTGTTTCGGGAGGACCAAAGTTTTACGCTTACACAGCTGTAACACCCAATAAAGATGATATAATTGAATGTTGTAAAGTAAAAGGTATCTCATTAAACTTCTCAAACGGTGTAAAAATTAATTTTGATAGCATTCAGAATTTGGTTAAGATCACGAATCTGAAAAAATGAATGATGAATGTAGTAAAATACGCTTAAAATTCAAAGCTATCAGAAGTACTAAAATGCATGAAGTTGTAACGCGTGAAGAATCGAAAACATGTTGTGTTGTATTGAAAAACCGACGATACCTTACGTCACGTAAGTCTCTACCTTTTGTATATAAGAATAATTAACTTTTTGGATGTATTTATTGTAAATAAAAATAAACATAAATTTTTATATAATTTCCTTATTTTTCCATTTAAAAGGTATAGCTTCTGTCTTCGAAGAGAACGCTTCTTATGGAAATTTAGCTCATTTTAACGCATAATTCAGCTTACTCGCGTTATTTAGCTTGTTGGACACGAATATCAGCTTAAACAGCGATAATAACAGCTTGTGATTCAGCACACGTAAAATTAGCTTATTTTTACGTGTGCCGTGCCGCGCCGCTGCCGCCACCGACCGTCCGCGTGCCATAAGCTTATTTTAAGGAAAATTTCTCTCTCGTGTGTGTGTGTGTGAGTACTCGGCGAAATGGATATGCGATTCAAACATCCGTTTACGTGTATCGTTAGCGGACCCACGGGATGTGGTAAAACAGTTTTTGTCAAAAGGTTTCTTCGACATCTTCCACTCATGTGCAGTGTAACTTTTGATCGGATATTACTCTATTATGCCGAGTGGCAGTCTACGTATGAGACAGACTTTGTTCCAGGAGGCATAAGTAGGGAGAGTAGAAAAAAAATTGTTGAATTTCACGAGGGATTACTTCAGCCTTCAGATTATTTTCAAGACAATGAAAAGAAAAAATTATTAATTATCGATGATTTAATGAGAGAATCTTCGAATAACATTATTCTCGATTTATTTACAAAGGGAAGTCATCATAAGAATTTAAGTGTGATTTTTATTACACAAAATCTTTTTCACAAAGGAGCTGGTCAACGCGATATCTCATTAAATACAAATTACCTCGTTATTTTTAAAAATCCACGTGATTGTTCGCAAATACAATATCTAGCGCGTCAAGTCTATCCCGAAGACCCAAAATTTTTACAAGAAGCGTATCTCGATAGTACGTCAAGTTCTCATGGCTATCTTTTGTTGGATTTGAAACAGTCGACCGATGATGAATTTCGTTTCCGTACCTCTGTTTTTCCCGATGATAAATTGAGTTACGCATATGTACCGAAGAAGAATAAGAAATTCCGATAAAAGTAGAGGATTCTATAATTAAAGCTTCAGTCTGATTGAAACAATGGCAGGGAGAGGAGCGTCTGCGAGAACCGATAGTCGTAGACAGCGTAGAAGACAGCGTGGAGGTGGTAGTGGTGGTGCTGCTGCTACTGAAGATGAAGAAGAAGAAGAAGAAGATACAAGATACAAGATAGGCGGATGCCTACTAAAGCATTTTACAAAAAAGTGTGTTGCAGTATTGAATGCTCTTTGTCATACAGATAGTCAACAGCGCTTAGCACTGTTACATGTAGCTGATAAAAAACTCATTAAAAGCATATGCGAGTGCGTGTTAAATGTATTGCGCGGAGTCGTTAAAATAAAAAACTCACACAAGTCAAAGTTAAAAAAACATAAAAGTGTCTTGAGAAAATTATTAAATAAATCCAGTAGTAATAACAGTGACAAAGAGTGGAAAAAAAAGAAACGCGTCCTTATTCAAAACGGTGGTGCCTTTTTACCAATGTTACTTGCACCAATTATAGGTGCACTTGTGTCAAAAATATTTGGAGTCTCTGGAAATTAAAATATGGAGCACGCTCGTAAAATGGTCATTGTACCAGAGGAAACATACGAGAGAGTAACGAAGCAACAGCATCAACAACAACAACAACAACATATATTAGAAGAGTCGAGTAATGCTTTAGAGCCAACGATACAGACAAAGGGTGATAATTTAAGTCGTCTCGATGCTGAGATGCACGATATACTTTTTTCAATAAGTATCACCGATGAACGTGAAAAATGTCAAAAATATTTACAAATTTTAAGAAGATATCTTCATTTTAAAAATTTGGAACGTCAGGAACTTTTATCAGATGCAAATATACTTGATGTAGAGCATGAAAATAAAGATATATCGAGTCCATTGTCCGATGAAGCGATACTTGCAAGCATTTCCAAGGGTTATGTGAGAAAAGCACGTTTATTGCTTCAACATTGGAAATCAGCATCGCATCGTATTAAATGGGATAATTCAGGTACAGTTAGCATTGATGATAAAGCTATACCACACTCAAATATTATATATTTACTAGAAGACGTGGTACGGAGTAGAGCTGTTGAAGAACCTGTAGGAAAATTTCAATTAGCTAATTTTATAGCAACAACTGACACTCCGCCCAAATTAATAAGTAATCCAGAGGTGATAAAAATTAGTGAAAGTTTGAAACGTGCATTAAACAAAATTCCTTCAACCAAGAGAAATAATTCCGAGAGCGTTCAGACTTTGGAACAAGGTACTAGACTCGCGGCCGCACAACGCTATAGTGCACGTTTGAATAAGAAAAAATCCATACCGCAAAAAGCAGACAACAAGTGGCTGGCTTATAAAATTTAACATGTCTTATGAAAATCAATACTTTGACACTAGACACGAGACTGGATACGCTGGTGCACGTAATCTGTTACGAATCAATGGNAAAAAAATGCAACATTGGTAGGAAACAGACCTGGTTGTTTGGCAAGAGCGATAGCTGATCAATTTTTCGTTTACTCAGATATTTGTATTCCGTACACAGTCGGTGACGTTCAAGCATCCCTTTTGCGCATAGTAACACTCGATAATTCAAAATATAAATTTGGTGCGAGAGTGGTCAAACAATTTGCACCGGGAATTTATCTACCTTTGTTAAATAACACATTTCAGAATATAATAATAGATATAAGAGATGAAAATGGGAATCATATAACATTCGAGTACGGGACGTTGACCGTAACACTACATTTCAAGCGCATTCTCTGAGAAAAAAATGGCTTACTACGCAGAATACTATGCCGATCAAATCGGTGGTGGTGATGGTGGAGGAGGAGTACGTCGAGTGTTTGCAGGTTCAACTTATCAGCGTCATGGTGGAATCGGCAGCTTTTGGAGTGGATTATTTCGAAGAGTTTTACCTTACATTACGAGTGGTGCTAAAGCCGTTGGAAAAGAAGCTATCAGAGCAGGAATGCATGTACTAGATGATGTGGGAAATCACGGAAGCAATTTTAAACAAGCTGTAAATATGCGCATGCGTGAGTTCGGTAAAAATCTTAAGCATAAAGCCGCTGATAAAATTGCCGCTATGATGAAGGGATCAGGATATAAGATACGCGCTAAAAAGCGGAAGCGTCAATCGTCCAAGAACAGTTCAGCTGTACGCATCAGCAGTAAAAGTGGCCGTGTAAAGAAGAAGAAGAGCCGTGTCAGTGTTCGCAAATCTACGAAAAAGAAAGCGGGTAAAAATAAGCCAAGGAAGAAGAGAAAACAACGCAGTGTGAGCGATATTTTTGGATTTACATAGATATTATTTAATATGGCTTTTCTACACTCAAACTCATGCGAATGCATGAAATCAGAATTAGATTTATTTACATTACCACCTACACAGACTTCGGTGGAAAGCTCTCAATTTATACATTATAAACCAGTTTCTTCGCTAACAGACGATGGACCGTTGGAATTCGTCGTTCCAGCTGGTAGTGATTATCTAGATCTTGCACACACAATGCTAAGCATTCGTATGCAGATAGAACCAAATGTTGAAATAACAGAAGCAGCTAAAGCTACAGAGTATCCGAAGGTAGCAGCAATAAATAACACGTTACATTCGCTATTTAACCAAATAGACGTTTTCTTTAATAAAAAATTGGTTTCACCACCAAACAATGCTTATCCTTACCGAGCTTACATCGAAACACTGTTAATTATTCAAAGAGTAGTATGGAATCACATCTCACGAGTGGACTCTGGTATGCGGATACCCCTGGAAAATGGGCAGCGCCTCCCAATACCAAGCGTACTGATGTAAATGCAAATATTGGTCAGTGTAACCGTCAGTATTTTACCCAGAATGGTAAAACTGTCGATTTACTCGGTCATTTGCATTGCGATGTTTTTAATCAAAATAAATTTCTGTTAAATGGTGTTGAACTGCGATTACGATTGGTTAGGAGTCAGGATGCTTTTTGTTTGATGGATTTTACAGATGATGATAAATTTACTATACGCATTAAGGAAGCTTCACTGATTGTGCGTCGAGTTAAAATAAGTCCAGGTGTTATACTAGCTCATGCTAATGCACTTACAAAAGCCACTGCTACTATGCATAGAGGTATTCTTGGCGATACACTGGACAACGTTATTCTCGGTCAAATATCCAAAAGAATAATCATTGGATTTGTGGATAACAAGGCATTCAATGGAAATAGAAAGTTTAATCCATTTAATTTCCAACATTTTAATATAAACTATATTTCTCTTTATGTGGATGGTGTCCAGATTCCCAGCAAACCATTGCAGCCTCGATTACGGGTGAAAGTCAATTATTTATCGACTCGTTTCATACACTATATTCTGGGACTGGAATTAATGTTCTAAACGAAGCATTAATTATCTCACGATCGGAGTACGATGAAGGGTATACATTATTTGCTTTTGATCTAACACCTGATTTATCACCAAATTCAGTTTCTCATTGGAATTTAATCAAGCACGGCAGTGTTCGTGTAGAGGTAAAATTTGAAAGAGCACTTGAATCTACAATCAATTGTATAATTTACACCGAATACGACAATCTCTTGGAAATAGATTCAAGTAGGCAAATAATAACGGATTTTAATGCATAATACCGTTAAAGCGATGAAAAAGTAAGAGGAGAAGGTGATAAACGAGAAGAGGGATGGGGAAAGAAGCAACAGCAGCACCTCTATGCTATAGATGAGCAAAAAAGCTAAACGTCATACTCTCAGTGACGTTTGAGAAGTGAGCGAGTTTGGATCGACTGTGTCAATTTTTTATAGTATCATGGATTACGTTATCAATATTCAGGGTTTGAGAGACCGTAACAACAAGTTTACACCTAAAGAAGTTGGTGTACTTGGTTTAGAGCACAGAATCGTCCAACATTGGATAGTTAAGGAACCCCATAGATTTGAAGAACTTGCAACTGGACTTAAAAGAACTAACGACTACATCTCTAATCATTTTCATGGAATTCGTTGGCATGAAGGTGACATCACCATTGAACAACTACAGTATCATTTACAACAAATAGCCAAAGTGGCTATACGTATTTTTACACGCGGTCATGACAATTGGAGATTCCTGGAGACTGTAATGTGTCGAGAAGTTGTGAACGTTGAAGAAATGTATGCCCCGAATTTTGACGAATTGAAAATAAATTATTCAGGTAACTTCATGTGTTTAAATCATGGCATTCAAGGTATAAAC
>JAZHPH010000585.1:0-36454 GCA_037356405.1 Nasonia oneida | reverse complement strand
TGAGCGTAAGATTATCTCTTTAAGAATCGACAGTAATTTCAAGTGTGAAAATTATCTCTGCTCGTGACAATCTAACGTGGAAACAGCTTTGAGGATTCATCACTTCACGAGAGCGAGCAGATGTGCTATCTTATAAGGATGTATTTACACACTTTCACACGTTTCTCGAAAATCAGAGAAGGAGGAGCTTTTCCAAGCAAATGTAGGCGCTTCCCTCTCTTTTGGGAGGGCTGCAATCTTTCCCTGAGAGGAGAGAGGGTGTTCTAGTATCTTGGAGAGAGAGAGAGGGGATCCCTCCTCTTTCATCGGGTACCAAAACACTCTGAGAGGAGAGGGGGTGTTTTAGTATTCCTATGTTCTAGTATGCCTATAGCCTATCTACTTTTTTCGTTTCAATTTGTATGCGAAAAAGTGATTGTCCTACTAAAATAAAGTAAATTAATTAAAAATTTTATTATTTCGATACGCATAATACTATAAATTATGGTAGTTACATATTGCAGGTTCCCTGCGTAATTAGAATAATAATAAAAAATAATAATAAAATTCTTATTGTTATTACGTATTATATGCGTTTTATAAGAAAATAGAAAAAAAGAAAAAAATCGCCTAGTCTCGGACTCGAACCCGAGTGCATAAGAATAGTAAGCACGCACGTAGACCGCGCCACTACGATCATCGGTGATGAGTAAAAACTGAAAGTAGCATATGTTTATCGGAAGGCTGAAATGGCTTATTAGTTTAATTTAATTTTGTTTAAGCTCAAGCTAAATTTGTCTGTTTTTGTTCATCCATAATCAGCAGATTAAATAATTAAAATGTTTAATTTTGAGGGTTGATTTTATAAAGACGATCATGGCCACTGATATTAAGCGCTTAGAGTTTCACAGTAACAGCACAGCACCGGAATTTCGAACGGGGACCGGACTGCTGTACCGCTGCTGGCGTTCCCTCTGGAACACACCTCATACACACTAGACGACAGAACGACACACAGCGCCGTTGTTCCTTCTGGTTTTCGCCGCCCTGTGGTTTTCGCTCCGAACTATACGCATCTAGAAGCAGCGGAGGAGAAGTAGGGCGGCCGTACGCAACTAGCTTCCCCACCAACAGCAGCGGCGAAGAGGGAAGTAGAGAGTACACAATCACATCGCGGCGCGGCAGAGCATAGAGGAGAAATAACATAAGCGGCGGTAACTGTTAAGGATTCGGGCTTACGCGGTGAATATGATTCATAAACAAGGATATATTTATAAACAATCACCAATAAACTCTATTACAGACTAAACTCTAAGCCCTTAATGTCAGTGGCCATGATCGTCTTTATGAAATCAACCCTCATAATTAAAAACTTTAATTTTTTAGACGGATTATGGTTAAACCGACACAAACACGTTAAGCTTAAGCTTAAACAAAGCTAAATTAAACTAACAAGCCACCCCAGCCTCCCGATAAACATATGCTACTTTCAGTTTTCATATATCAACGACGATCGTGGCGGCGCGGTCTACGTTGTTGGTTGGTATTAATATGCACTCGAGTCCGAGTCCGAGGTTCGGTAAGTTTTTTTCTTTTTTTTATTTGCTTATAAAATGTTTATAATGCGTAAAACAATAAGAAATATATATTATTATTCTTTTAGTACGTAGGGGACGTGCAATGTGTAACTACAATTATTTATAGTTTTATAAGTAACGAAAAAATACAATTTTAAATAAATTTACATTATTTTATTAGTACGATAATGTTTTCACAATTACATTAAAACGAAAAAATTAAGCTTAAGCTTAAACAAAATTAAATTAAACTAAAAAGCCACCCCAGCCTCCCGATAAACATATGCTACTTTCAGTTTTTCTCCATCAACGATGATTGTGGCGGCGCGGCCTATGTTGTTGCTTGGTATTCTTATGCACTCCGGTTCGAGTCCGAGTCCCAGCAAATCTTTTTTTTTCTAATCTAACTTGCTGATAAAATATACAGTATACAATAATAACGCAATATGACATTCTGCTTCTGCAATTATATTTCAATTTAGGTAAGTATACGGTGGGCCTGCAATAAATATAGGTATAATTTACTTCTTAATCGTTTATGAAAAAAAAAGTATACAATGAAACTTCTTGAATTTTAGGAATACAAATTAATAATTTTTTTTTAATATCAATGTAATTAATAAAACGTTATCGTACTAATAAGATAATTTAAATTTATTTAAAATTGTATTTTTTATTTACGTAAAAAACTATAAATAATGGTAGTTATACATTGCAGGTCCCTTCTGTACCGTATACTTACCTAAATTGAAATATAATTGCAGAAGTAGAATGGCATATTGCGTTATTATTGTATACTATATATTTTATCAGCAAGTAGAAAAAAAATTTGCTGAGACTTGGACTCGAACCTGAGTGCATAAGAATACCAAGCAACAACGTAGACCGCGCCGCCACGATAGTCGTTGGAATATGAAAACTGAAAGTAGCATATGTTTATCGGGAGGCTGGGGTGGCTTATTAGTTTAATTCAGCTTTGTTTAAGCTTAAGCTTAACTTGTTTGTGTCGGTTTAACCATAATCTCTCTAAAAAATTAAAGTTTTCAATCATGAGTTTTCAAAAGTTTTAGATTCTAATTTTTGTTCACTTATGTTGTTGTTTAAACATTCTTTTTAGTCCAATAATATGCCCGAATAGTTATTTGGCGTTGGTTGAAACTACAGCGAAGTGTGGATGCGCAAATTCGACAGTCGCCGTTTGTCACTTTTCCTCCGCCGCAGGCGCGGTGGACCTAAGAATATATAGCGCCTCTCCCTTCTCCTCCACTGCCGCTGGATGCGTATACTTCCCCTACGCTCCTTTTCTAGATGCGTATAGTTCGATCGCAGGCCGCAAGTGGCGTCATGATCGAATTCGCCACGCATTTTTAACACGGCATCGGCAATCTCTCCTCTAATCTCTGCCCCCACCACCAAATTGCTGTGACACTTATTGAAGCCCTTCGCTTCGCTTGCGCACGGCGCACAGTGGGCCATAAAATCAAAAAAGTGATCACGGGCTGTCTTCACTCGAAGAAATGCTTGAAAAAAAATTCAAGGGTAGGAAAATCTTCGTCTGAATGCCTTATAACGAGTTGACCGAATACACTCGTTGTGTCTCTCTCCCTCTCATTGTATCGTATCTCATATTATGTAACTAACTACTTTCTTACAACTAAGACTACAAGGTAAGTGAGGAGAGAGAAGCGAGCCCTACATGCGTACACAGAGAGAGAGAGAGAGAGAGAGAGAGAGAGAGAGAGAGAGAGAGAGAGAGAGAGAGAGAGAGAGAGAGAGAGGGAGAGAGAGAGAGATAGATAGATAGAGAGAGAGAGAGAGAGGGAGAGAGAGCCGCGCACGTGTATGTATGCGAGTAGGTGTGAACCGCGTTGCCGCGCTGCCGGCTCACTTGGTAGTTGACCATCGTTTCGTACAGTCGAATTCTCAGATGTCTTGTAACGCGAGCCATATTCTTGTAAAAGCTTCCGCGCGATTACTTTAGTGAACTTCGTGCTGCTCCGGGTGCGTGCGTCGCCGTGTGCTTTTGTTCTTCACGGAGAAGACGTGAACTCCTGTTGCTGCGAGGCGTGCTAGTTATCGCCGCCCGCTGTCCATCCGCACACCGCCACTCACCGCTGCGCTGAGACCCGGCTTGGTGTCGCCCGCCACTGTACATCCGTGACAGCCGACCCGATGCTGCGAAGCGTCCTTGCGATCCTGCACGAGCGTCCTTGTAAGTACCAATTCGTACGCTACTCTCTCTCTCTCTCTCTCTCTCTCTCTCTGCATAATCGCTTAGCTTCGTCTCTCTCTCTCTCTCTCTCTCACTTCGCGCTGTGTTGTAATTGGTGCTCAATATATTCAATCGTTACATTTCATTCGGGCTTGTTATCATTTCGTCCCTGACTCTCTGCCTTCCCCGCGCGTTCTTCTAGAAATAACTCGCGAACTAGCTACAAAGCATATACGCTCACGACGCCTCCGCGGGCTCACGTGCACGAGGACGTGCACGTACAGCATACTGCGCTACGGGCCAGGCTTCGAACAGCCTACAAGAAGCCTGCAACGACCTGTTTATAAAATTATTATATTTTTATATAGATATTTAAATTATTTTCGATAAAATATATTTAGATAAAAATGAACTTGATTTTGTAAAATTTACAACCCAACATGTTTAAACTAATTGGGTAGAATAACGTGGATTATCTACCTATCCATGCTGGTAAATATTGATTCTACTTTAATTTAACGTGGGTATCTGCATAGGCTATTCACTTAAATTTTCAAATAATATTAAAGCGGGGTTGATAATAAAAAACAAAGGAGCTTTTGAGGTACAAAATAGTTCATATTGATTGTACCATCTAAATGGTACTGTGCAAATTCAACGACGAATCAATTGTCTCACCAAGTTATAGACTTGTTATAATTAAATATTCTCAGAAATTAATGCAAAGAATTCATGTAGATTAATTTAGTCAGATAATTCATGCAAATATCTATGAATTTATTTTTGTTCCCTAGGTGAAAATATATTTACCTAAAAAAGCTAATGAAAGCTAAAAAATTTTATTAACAATTATGTGAATAATATTATTTTCACCAGGGTCTCCCAAATAAAGATCTTTAAATCAATATTTTTTTATGTAAAAAAAAATAGTTTGACCCAAGCTGAACGAATCTGTTTCTCTTAAAAATTATTTTGATAATTATAGTTATAAACAATTATTATTAAAAATACAGTTACAAACATTATCATCATGTTTTTTTTTGTTATTATAATTATCAAGTTGATATATGTATATATGTATGTATGTATATGTATAAAAATATATATAAATATGTATATATATGGGTGCATAGACACACGTGTGTATGTATGCATTTATTTATTTATTTATTACACATGCACATCTTTACACCCTTACGTTGTATAAATAAATATACATATATGACTTTAAGGGTACTTTTATTGAAAAATTCAGAAAATTTATGTTTATAGTGAAAAATGCTTCCCTGTAGAGCTATGAATTAATTAATTAGTGCTGAAAACCCAATTATTGCCAAAATTGATATCTTTGGCTCCCTACCATTTTGGTAAAAAGTAATTTAAAAATCTGAAAAAATACAGGTGCACTGGAAACTGTTTCGGGAACATATTTACCGTAGGTTGAAGAAGCAACAAATTTTTGATCTTTGATTTGACCATGAACGACCTATATATACATATATCTATATTTTTGTTATATATAGTATATAACTGCACGCTAGTAAATACTGTGCCCACATCTCATTTATTACGGTTAAAAATGTAAAATACAACGATCTAACTTATTATTGGTAAAATCGAAAACGGACATTCTAAAAATTAGGTCAGGTTTTGAGGTGGGACAAAAAATATGGACGTCCGCGGGTTTCGGGGGAAACGGATTCGGAAACTAGGCATTCTGACGAAGATTTTCCTACCCTTGAATCTTTTTTCAAGTATTTCTTCGAGTGAAGACAGCCCGTGATCATTTTTTTTATTTTCTGGCCCACTGTGCGCCGTGGAGTTATGACACAAGTATTTTCTGCGGACTGACACGCTTCTCGTCCGGACGATCACGCCGAACTGCCGCTCCGCTCCGGCGACCATCTTGATATTGTCGCGTCTGCACGGGCAAATCAGTTAACTACTTAAATAGCGATTCAAATTCACATTTTTTCGAAGTTAATATTCACTGATTTGGTAGTTAAAATAAGTGAGCGATTGGAAACAGTGAAATAATCACTTTTTCAACAGTGAAAATTATTTCACTAATAAGAAAAGTGAAATTTTCACTTTTTTACTTTAAGAGAGTATACAAGCGAATGAACAAAAATATAAAGTTTCATTTAATGAGGCGTCAGAAGCAACAAAAAGACGACGAACTACAGCTTTGTGTGGTCAGTTAAGCGCTGAAGAAGTTTATGAAGCAGCGAAAAAAAATTAAAGTTGGACAATAATTCGTCTGTTGTCAGATTGATTTCTAAGATAGTTGATCCTTATTATGCAATAAATATTGAAAATGCGTATAAGAAAAGATCTGGTACGCAATTGCCTCCTGAAAGAGCTTTGTCATTAATGATCGATACTAATTCATCTAAACAAGTTTATCAAATAACAAGAGATGTTGCACTAGAATATGGTAACGATTTTTTGCCACCTTATAACGAGGTAAGATTTTTAAATAAATAGTTGTAGTGCCTATGTTGTCTGAAAAATCTGCAGGCTCTGATAAATCAAATTACAAGATTGCAATTTTATTAATTTTAGATAGTGGTGTTTAATAAATATCAAATTAAACTTGATTATTTATTTGTTACTTTGCAATCGAGTGATCTTTTTTGATATTTTTAAATATCAATAATGCGCGCACTTTACAAAATTTTTAAGAGAAACAGATTCGTTCAGCTTGGGTCAAACTATTTTTTTTACATAAAAAAATATTGATTTAAAGATCTTTCTTTGGGAGACCCTGGTGAAAATAATATTATTCACATAATTGTTAATAAAATTTTTTAGCTTTCATTAGCTTTTTTAGGTAAATATATTTTCACCTAGGGAACAAAAATAAATTCATAGATATTTGCATGAATTATCTGACTAAATTAATCTACATGAATTCTTTGCATTAATTTCTGAGAATATTTAATTATAACAAGTCTATAACTTGGTGAGACAATTGATTCGTCGTTGAATTTGCACAGTTCCATTTAGATGGTACAATCAATATGAACTATTTTGTACCTCAAAAGCTCCTTTGTTTTTTATTATTAACCCCGCTTTAATATTATTTGAAAATTTAAGTGAATAGCCTATGCAGATATCCACGTTAAATTAAAGTAGAATCAATATTTACCAGCATGGATAGGTAGATAATCCACGTTATTCTACCCAATTAGTTTAAACATGTTGGGTTGTAAATTTTACAAAATCAACTTCATTTTCATCTAAATATATTTTATCGAAAATAATTTAAATATCTATATAAAAATATAATAATTTTAGATTTGCAAGGCACTGAATAGATCGGCAAGTCCAAGATGTTTTGTCTGTAGTGCTACTATATCAGAACTGAATAGTTTGGAAAATGCAGTACAAAGAAAAATTAATGATAACGCATTAAACTACGGAATTTCAGTGTTGCATGCTCGAATCCAATTTATAGAATTGGTACTGCATATATCATACCGCTTAGACTTTAAAAAGTGGCGTGTAAGTACATGAATGTGATTATTTGGTAGCTCTATAATCCAAACATTAATTTTGAGTAAATATTAAGACGAAAAATCTGTCGAGATAGAAACGGTAACTAAAAGAGTTAATGTAATAGTTGCAAAATCAAATAATTTAAAAACAGATTTCATTAAATGACACCTTAGTTTTTTCTTGTATGAATGTAACTTATAGCGTTAATGATTCTAAGCTTAAAAATTCATGAAATTTATAAATTTTTAGCTTTTTGACATTATAATTTAGTAGTAAATCTTGCACTTTTTTAAATACGAACAATATTACTAGTTCTATGTAAATAGATTAATATATGTCATTTTACCTTTTTTTTCTTATTGTAGGTTCCAAAAGAAGAACAGGGTATTATCAATAAAAGGAAAAAAATAATACAAGATGAACTATTAAGTCAGTTAGGTATATTGGTTGATGCTCCTACTCAAAACTTTGGAAATACAAATGACGGAAACACAGCTAGAACATTTTTTAATAACCCTGATGTTGTTTCAAATGTAACTGGTAAGTCGTTAGTAAACAATATTACTAATGTTACTACGGAAGTTTAAACATAAACGCATTCAAAATCATTTTGAGCCAGTGCATCGTTTGTTAACAAATTAATTGTGACTTCAAACGTGCTTAAGTCACTTTTGTCATATGTTCTTAATTTTTATTTTTCGAAGTTAACAATTTATCCATACGTAAAGATCGCGCGGGAAAATAAACAACCAATTTGTGAGCGAGAATTAGATAGTTACAACGACCAATCTTGTAACAAATGGAATGATTATCATTTATTTTTGAGAGTAAGACACTGATTAAAATGAAGCATTTTAATTTAACAATTAAAATAGTGTATAAAAGTGATTCACCCAAAGTGGCTTCGGGTTCTGGCTGGTTAAAGTTTAGGTTTCAAGCAATTTTCGCATTTTTTTACCTATATACAATGATTTGTAGCTCATAAGGGATGCATTTTTAACTAAAACTATCCGGATACTGTATTGAGGTTGTCGGAGTCCGGATCAAACATTTAGGTTTTCATATTTTAAGGTTTAAAATGAAAATAAGGTAGCCTCAACGCACACACACATACACACACATTAACGACCTATATATACATATATATATTTTTGTTATATATAGTATATAACTGCACGCTAGTAAATACTGTGCCCACATCTCATTTATTATGGTTAAAAATGTAAAATACAACGATCTAACTTATTATCGGTAAAACCGAAAAAGGACATTCTAAAAATGAGGTCAGGTTTTGAGGTGGGACAAAAAATATAGACGACCGCGGGTTTGGGGGGAAACGGATTCGGAAACTAGGCATTCTGACGAAGATTTTCCTACCCTTGAATTTTTTTCAAGCATTTCTTCGAGTGAAGACAGCCCGTGATCACTTTTTTGATTTTCTGGCCCGCTGTGCGGCCTCAACTCGCTCTTTCTGGAAGTACTTAGTGCTCTACAATTGCAGGTCGTTTGGCTGAATACAGGCCAATAGGCTCTTCTAGTTTTGGCGGAACAACGAGGCGAACAAATCGCATTGCTTCGACCGGAGAATCAGTAGATCAGGACGCGACGAGCGTGCGCGCTTACGCGCGAGAAACCTAACCCTGCACGTGTCTTTTTGGCTTTGAGCACGCTCGCGGACGAGGCGCGTGTTAATCCGACAGACAATAATACTTTCGTCATAACTCCACGGCGTCAACTCGCTTTTTTTGAAGTGTACTTAGTGCTAGTCGTTTGACTGTATTGGCTCTTCTAGTTTCGGCGGACAACAAGACGAAAAACTCGCATTGTTTCGACCGGAGAATCAGTATATCAGGATTCGACGAGTGCACTCGCGCGCGAGAAACCTAACCCTGCACGTGTCTGTTTGGCTTTGTGCACTTCTTTCCGGCTACTTATATTTTCGACATCTATGCTGCTAAAAAATTGGTAAGTTTATCTCTTGAATATTTGATTACTATGTAATACATTCGATTAGAAAATTAGATTGCATTGATGTCAATTTTTAGTGTTTAAACTAACCTAACCTACCTATATACTTGTAATACTGCATGTGATTATTTTCTGTTATAGATTTTAATTTCTCTGACACAATGGATAAATTGACAGATCCTACTGAATTAAGCAATTACTTGAAAAGCATAATAAATGATCAAACAGCTGCTCAACAATTACAAGGTGAGATATTCTTGTACATGCATAAAGATTTTGTTAGTACTCTATTTATTACATTATTAGCATACTGTGTTCTAAAATCATTTTTAATTTTTTTAAATATAGATAGTGAGAGAATAACTATTAATTATATTAAAATATAGTTAGCGTACAAAGAGTATCTATGCGTGTATGTGTGTATGACAGATATATGATGCGTACCTTGCGCATGTTCAACTGTGTGTATATAGAAGTGTATCTGAACTAATTAAATTTATTCAGAATAATTGATAGTATTTTTAGCTTACACGAAATAACTTTATGGGCTTGTTGAATAAAAATAAAACAAGCTCAATAAAAAAATAATAATAATTAAACTCAAATAATAATTACACAAATTAGACTTTTTTGACATTGCATATTCACAAGCTCATAAAGTTATTTCATGCAAGTTGAATAAACTTTACATGCGTTTGAATTTTCTGACAAGCCATTGTCATATTTCCCTTCTATTACTGAATATTCATACCCAGAGGTCACCCTGGCACCTGGACATTGTGTGCAGGGTAGCAGCGCATACACTCTAGTGTAAGTCACCCTGACACTTGGGCATCGTCCACAGGGGGTAATGAATAAGCTGAGCTCTCCCGCAAAGCTGGGTAGTTAACACACATGTTTTTATATGAAAATAATACAAAAAATTATAATATTGACCTTATGTCAATATTTTTTTGATGTAAGTTCGTGTGCGTGTGTGTGTGAGTTAATCATACCTGAGCATCATCCACAGTGAATGTCTAGCATTTTTTATAGTTTCAATAAATATTTAATGATTTGCTTTGAAATATTTTATAATATTCGTAAGTACCTGAGTCCTCTTTTTCGGCGACGGTTATTCGTCAAACTTGAGATCATCCTGATACTAGAATATCATTGATATGGAGTGTCTCGTATTTTTTATAATTTTTATAACTAGCTGGTGATATTTTTCGTCGATTAGTAGTCAACCTGATCGTCATTCGGACACCTGGAAATCGTCGATATTACTGATAACAGTTGCAGATTAAAAACGATTAAGATGGAGGATATGGCTTTCTCTTAATTGTTTTTGATCGGTTTCAATTGTTTTTAATCGGTTTAATCAGTTTCAATCGTTTTCAATCGGTTTAATCGTTTTTAATCGGTTTCAATCGCTTTCAATCCTATTCAAACTCTTTTATTTGTTTTTAATCTCCAACTGTTATCGTCGACTTTAAGGTCATCCTGATACCTGGACATCGTCGATAGAGTGTCTAGTATTTTTTATAATTTTAAAAAATAGATAATTGAATTCTATTAAATGTTACTCTACAGGGTGCTTAAGAGATCAATTGTTTTTCAAAAAAAATTCTTTTAACAAAATACTATCTTAACACTTACGAGAGTTATACAGTCATTAAACTGTCATTCTTCGTTTTTTTATGCTTTTTAATTTTTGTAGCCCTGATGTATGTTTTTTTGAGTCATCTTTAGTTTTTTTCTGTTTGATTTGTATCCATTTTTTAATATACAAAAATATACGCATAGATGTACATGAGCATGTGTGGGCGATCGCGCATGTGCATAAGTGAAGGTTTCGACTTAGTACGTTAAACTTTACTACAGCTTATTTATGCGGTAATAAGGAACAACAATTCTTTTTTTAGTTTTATCGATGCAAATTTATTTTTTGGTGATTTTTATTTTTTAAACATACTATTTAAATGATATTAAATACTTTAAGAATGCGCATATAAAAAATTTAAAGATCACGTTTATTTTCGTTTTCAATTCAGGATTAGTTATTAACCTTCTTTTATTATAAATAAAAATGAGATTTTTGTTAAAACCTATATTGCTTATCAAAGTCAATTTTTTTATTAAATTATTGTATCATATTGCGGTAAGAAATAACCTTATTCTCTAATATTTATATCATTTCGCGGAGTGCTTTTATGTAAAAAATCTGACAATTTTCTACAGATAACTTTGTATGGATTTATGACTTCCGTTACAAATTTTGAATGAATCCTTATGAATTTTGAAACTTGTTAAATGCCTGTTATTGTAAATGGCGTGGTTAATCTTGTATATCGTTACCCATTATAAATTCTTTCACAGGGTTTTAGTTTAAACAAACATTATGGAACACCTCAATTGTTTTCTCTGCTTAAATTTGGTACCTGGAGAATGGAACGAATTAGCTCAACACTTTCGAAGTACACATGGCATTACGCTAAATCAAAGTTTACCTAGAACTGGATATGTCTGTGCTCAAAATGGTTGTCAACAAAGTTATGTTCATTTTTATGATCTGAGGAAACATATCCAAAAGAGACATTTAAATGATGTGAATCAAGAACTAAATGAAGTTATAGATAATGAATATCCCGAAAATATTTATGATGAAGATGAAATTCCCCAAGAATTGGAAGTTGATATAGAAAATGAAGATGAACCTATTGAAGATCAATTGAAAATGTTCGTAATAAGAATGATTGGTCGACTTCAATGCAATGGTTCCTTAACTGAAACTATGATGTCAAATTTTTTGACAGAATTCGAAGTTTTACATTATTTACGAAACTTTCTACAAAAAGAAATTCTTTCTAAATTGAGATTAGGTCAAATAATAGATCAAGATTTGAAAAATGATCCAAAAAAGTGAAAAAAGTCCAAAGGTTGCTTCACTTTGATAGTCCTTTTGACGGACTTCATACGTGGAGCCAGCAGAAACAAGCTTTAACTGATCATTGCAGATTTATGGAGCCTTCAGAAATACCCTTAGGAATGCGTGAAGACAAGGTGTATGACAAGGAAATAGACGATTATGTTCGTAAACAAATAATGGAATCATATCAGTATGTTCCAATAATAGAAGTTTTAAAAATGGTTTTAAAAAATAGAAATGTCAGAGAATTAATAGCTGTAGAAGAACCCTCAGCAGACGGTGATTTATCATCGTTTGTTGATGGTCTTCATTTTAAAAATCATGCATTTTTTCAGAGATACAAGCAAGCTATCAGAATAAAATTGTACTACGACGAACTGGAAATAGTAAATGCTCTTGGATCCAAAACAGGCGTCCATAAATTGGCTGCTTTTTATTATGAAATAGACAATCTTCCTCCTCATATGAATGCTGATTTAGGTAGCATACACGTTCTTCTTTTATGTTCACATGTTAATATTGTTCATTTCAAGTTTCAAAAAGTTCTTGAACGTTTTATGGCTGACCTTGCCTTACTGGAGTCTGAAGAAGGTATTGTTTTTGATTGCGATGGTGAAGATTTTGTTCTTCGTGGTTCGTTAATGGCTTTTTGTGTCGATGGCTTAGCTGTACATGAAATTTACAATATGCTAAGTCCATCTGCAAATAATTTTTGCCGCATGTGTATGTACTCGAGAGCAGATTTACATGCAGGAATTTTAGAAAAAGGTGTACGTAGAACAAAAGAGCTTTATGATGAACTAAAATATTATTAAAACGTGGGCGCTTAGCTACTCTCCCATACGGGGGAGATCAGTGAGAACAGATATTTATCGAGGCAGAACTGTTTGATTTAACCGAAATGTCAAAGTTCAGAAATATTGAATTAAATGGTACTTACTTTGTTCTGTGGACTTCTGGAATTTGAGAAATAATTTAACCCGAGAGGATGCTCAGAAAAACTGGGATGACTGCTCGGAAAAGATTGCGGGGTTTAGATCTCCTTTTTGGCAAGATGTTTTGGCAAAATGGAGGATGGCTCAGAAGTGGTTATATTCTGAATGCCTTATTTTCCAAAACTCAACACATGGATTGCAGTGATGTTTATTATAAATTTATCAAAACACAAATTAAATCAGACACTCAAATGAAACAAAACTTATTGAATTTCTCAAAGACAAATTACTCAAAATCTAAACTCTTAAAATTAGCGTCCTTTCTCTAGGAGCGCGCACCCTGGAGTGTCGTTTCGGGGGAGGTGATGCTTGAGAGAGAGTCGAAGCTTTCTCCCACGCGGGGTACTTACTTCTCCTCTCTTCTTACTTCAGCCTAGCCGCGCTCTTTGTCTTACTCATTAGGCCTTATGGACCTAATACTATGGTCAACGGCTAAACTGCGGCGTCGGCTGTGTACGCGCGCTTCAGCCGTGGGAGGATAAGTTTGTTTTGGTTTCGGGTACATTCCTTCGAGGCTTAGTTAAGCGTCGAAGTTTCTGGATCTTCTTTTAACTGGCTTTGTGTAATTCTTATATAATGTTTCTAAATAATTTATCCAGGAACTTCGTCACTTAACATCCTCCCCCCCTTGCAGACGTTTGTCGTCCTCGACAAACACACACATATAGGGGTAAATGGTCAGACACCGGTGACAACGAGAAACCAAAACTGAGTAACGAATTGTTCTATGAGGTTAAAGTTCTAACCTGCTATTTACTGATTTAATTTCGGTGTTGTGAGATGCATTTTGGGTCATGAGTTGTATGAGGTATCTTGGAAGTTTTTTTTTTTTTTTTGATGCAAAATAATTGGTGCGGTCCTTGGTCCCTTGCCTCTATGATCACATGATCATATTAATCAGCCCTTGCGGCAATTGTGCTTTCTTTGTATCTCATTAATACATGGGATTTCTTCAAATGAATCACCTTTTGCTTGCGTGGGATGATTGGTTTGGATGGATCGTTCTATCTTGGGTAATCTATTCTCTTTAGTTTTGTCCTACCTTGTAATTTGTTTTGGTTTCACCCTGCTGTCACACATGTCGTTGATGATGTTCTGGTACGCTTTAACCTTACTGTATAAATTTAACTATTACTGTTAATGTTGCCTAATATTAATCTAAATATATGTCCTAACCTGCTACTGTATATTATGCTAATACTATATTTCATTTGTGTTAGTAAGTAGATTCGCTTTCGTTTATATTATATATGATATTAGTTCCTATAGTTTAATATTTATATTATATTAAGGTATATTGTTTGGATGTAGGTCAATTGGTCAGTGAAAAAAAAAATGTTCTCTCTTTTTTTTATGAAAGGTAGTACAAAACAGTATCTTATTTATTAGGTGACAATAGTGGTAACTTGGTTCAATAATACTTATGTTCTGCATCTTTTATTGACTACAAAACTTCTATGGCACTCTTGGTTTCTTAAATCTAACTTAAACTAGCGTCACGGTGTCGTCACTTAAAAACTAACGTCTAATATCTTCTTGAAGTCAATTTTGTCCTGTTCTTGTCGTAACTCATTAGCTGCTTCGTCCTCGTGCCTCGCTGGTGCTTCTGCCTCATCTGCTCTCTCATTTTGATGTTGTCTATTGTCTATGGTCAGTTGTCGTTGTCGTATTGATCTGGCTATTTCTACTTCATTTAACTCTTCATCACTTGATGAGCTGTAGTCGATGTATAAGGCTCTGTGTACTGAGACTGGTGCTCTTGTTGACTGCGTTGTCCCTGCTCTGTCAGCATTCTGTCTCTCGTCGGCTTGTCTGCTGGTACTCGGTTGTGGCGTTTGTGATGTCGGTCTCATCTGTTGCTGTGCTGGTGCTGCGGTTGTTCTTTTTTCGTTTTGTAGCCGTCGTCGTAGTGTAGTTGTGGTGCAGTCGCGTGTGTGGTCTGTAAAACTCTATATCGGTATTTGGTCTCCGCATGTAAAATGTAATAGTATCTCAGTAGTCTGTGGCCTTAACTTCCAGTCAATTTTGTATTTTCGTGGTCCGTTTAGTTTGGCGTCGATGGCGTCTATTTTGTCTTTGTAAATAACGTATCCTACTTTTTCATTATTCTCCTTTTTTCCGATCGTTAACTCTATGTGTATTGCTTCTCCGTATTTTATGAAGTCCGCTCTGAATTCGTATTGTGTCGTGTCAGGTGGTGCGAGAACATACAGTTTTGTGTTGTTGGCGGGGTCCAACGTCCATCGTCTTTGTCTCTGTGCGGGTTCCTGTGGTCTTTCGGTTTTCTGTCGCTCCTGTGCATTTTCCTGTGTCGTCGCTGGTTTTGTCGTCCGTTGTCTTCGATTATAAGCCCATTTCGGTAAGTATGTATTGTCAGTTTCTATTACTGCTTTGTATGCGCTGTCCTTGTGTCTGTATTGTATAAATGCTGTATAACGTTCGTCTTCGTCGTTCGGTTTGATGCGTCGTATGTCAGCTATTTCTCCAAATGTTGCAAATATTTTCGTCAGTTCTTGTTTGCTTACTGTCCGCGGTACTCGTACACAAATAGTATCGTCCGATCTAACGTATTCTATTGTCGGTGGTCCCTGTTCTCGTTCTTGCCGTCGAAGTCCTTGCACGTCCTCGTCTGTCCGTTGTATATATTGACTGTACAGATTTATTATTTTCCGTGCATGTCTGTCTAACTGGTACCGTGTCGATATGGCTTTAGTGTCGTCTGTCGTGGACATGTAGTGTTCTGTGTGGCATGGTCCGTACTGTCTGAACAATGCCTCTGCGTCAATTGTGTCTCCTCTGAATATAGCTGTTATCGTATAAGCGTCCGTCAGGTTCATCTTGAGTAATTCCACGTTGTTTTGGGGATTGTACTGCAAGGGGTAGCCGTTATCATTAACACTGTCGTCGCTGTTGATATCGTTGTTGTCTGCATTGTCGATGTCATTACTGCCGTAATTGTCGTCATTCATGTCTGGGATGTGGTCGTTGTCGTTGTTCATGTTGTCTTCGTTATTGTCATTGTCTTGCTGTGGGACATCTTCGTCTGAATTTAAAATAACTTCCTCATTTTCGTCGTTAGCGTCGCTTTCAGGAGTGTCGCTAGTGTTGTCCGTTCCGTCGGTTCCGTCAGTGGTACTGCTGTCGCTGCTGCTATGTTCATCGTCTGTGTCTGAGCTGTCCGAATCAGTCGGTGCTTCTACTCTCTGTTCTACTGTCATCCTGTCCTCTATTCTGGATGTCTTATAGTCGCTTCTGAGTCTCGTCGCGCTGGTCTGTTCTGTACTTAATAGTTAATCTCGCTGAGTCATGGTGTGGTCCTCTTGGAATAATTTCAAACGTGACGGTGTTGTTTGGTCCATAACTGTTCAATAGCTTCATTACCATAGGGAGTTTTCCCGCGGGGTCAAAACAGATTGTGACATGGTCCAAAACTTCGTCAAAGACGATTGAGGTGACGATATTTTTCAAAACTTGTCCATATCTGAAAATAATTCAAAGAGAGTGGTATGATAATTATATGTTATGCCTATTTCGTTATTTTAATTCATGCGATGTATTTTCGCTCATGCATTCATTCATTCATACAGGGTCATTGGTCCTAACTATTGTTTATTATGGTTATATAACACGGTCGCAAAATGTAAATTTATCTGTCTTATTCTATGCTCATATTGCTATCATTTTCCAATTCATTGTCCAAGCTATTTGCTTTTTGCATGTTATTTCATGTAAGTTGTATATTTCTACTTCTATCATCTGTTTGCATCTTTCATGGAATTTAGTATTTGCGGTTCCTTGCGCTGCACGTGGTAGTCTTCGCGGTTCGGCAAATGTTGCTTTGTACATTGGGTCACTCTCTTCCTTGGCGGCTTTGATGTCTTCTTGTGTGAAATATTGCACGTATCCGTATGACAAACGTCACTTTTTATCTCTGACTGTTTCGTAGTATGCTAGTGTCCCGAACTGGGCGAAATGTCTGAAGAACATTTCGTCTTTCTCTCTATCATTGCCGTCCCAAGGCAGTAGGCAGAACAGTCTGTTCCTGATTGGTTGATGTGTTGATGGTTGATTAACCACGTGTACTTCAGATGTAACTGTTGGTTCTTCTTTTGGAGTGAGGTCTATCAAATCTCCGATTGCTGTTTTTGGTCCTGTAGTTATCATGGGAGTTTGGTATGGTGCTGCTCTCTTGCTGTTCCTCTTTAATTTATTTTGCTCGGCTAATAGGGATCTGAGTTCATATGCTTTTGCTATCTCTCTTTCTGATTTGAAAGATATCGTTATCTTTTTGGTCTCTCGTTCATATTTGTGTTTTTCTACACGGGCGTTCTGGGGTTCTCCTACTCTTTCAAATTCTCTTATTATGTTTGATAGTGGTATGTCTACATCGCAGAACATTGAAATGTTTGTTCTTGGTCTAAAGTCCATAGAATGTCTTCGAGTTCGATTTCCTCATCTTTTGTTTCGATTTTCGTCTTTTGGCGTTTATTCTCGGTGATGGGTTTCTGCGCTTCTTATTCTTTGGGCAGCGCCATTTTCTTAGACACTTCATCTTTATGATGATAATTATTATTATCGTTACTATTATTAATTGGACGGTCATGCTTCCATATAGTACTGTGTTTGTACTGTAGTTTTGTCGTTTATGTTCGCCTACTTCTCTTAGTTTGCTGACTATTTCATGCAATGGCCTTCCGTCATTGTTGGCCATATTTGGTCCTAGCACATCTATGTTTTCTGAGCTGTGCACTTCTAAACTGGTGTCTTCTTGATTCAGTAGGGGGTAAATATCTGTTATTTTTAAGTTTATTTCTGGTTTGTACACGTAGGTAAACTCGTTGTTCCTGGTAACTTCTCCGGTGATGGTCGCCTCAGCCGTTGTTCCTATGCATATTGGTGCTATGTGAACGATTCCTGCGTCTTTTATCGTGACCTTGTTTTCATGTTTGTCTTGGCAAATGATGTTTTTTTAGTATTTCTGGTCGGATTGTTGAATAGAGCTGGGTTTGTTCGCTGAGTCTGTATCGTATATCACATTGTGTAATGGCCTTTTGACTGGGGTTCAAGAGCAATGTTATTTCACAGTCCCTTGATTCTGGGACATTCCTGAGTGCTCCTAGTATTGGGCATATGTCTGCATAGTGCGTTTTAATGCACATTTGTCTTTGGTCCTCATTGAATTTTATGTATCTGGTATGATCGTAGCTAATGGCGATGTATTCATGTGATGGTCTTATGAAGGCTTGTCCCATCGTTTCATTTTTCATGTTTTGTGGTATGTTAATAGGATGCATCTTGTACAATTGATAAGGCATGTGATCTACTAGAGGTAGATGTAGCACTGCTAATGTTCGCCCATTCTCGTGAATGGCGTCAATTTCCGATATTCTGGCTAATTCTTCGGCTCTCATGTGCTCTGGTGGTGGTGGAAATTCTAAATCTTGACTCACTCTTTTTACATCCATGTTCATTTGTTGAACCATGTCCTGTTTCATAAGGTCTGGGTGTACTTTTCCTTCTTTTAATTTTCGTAGGATTTCTAGTAATTTCTCATTACTTTTAATCACATGGTCCAATGTCGATTCTAGTCGTTTAACGTATATTACTACTTCAACTTGGTACTTCGTTTGATCTTTTTCTCGTAGTATTGTTTTGATCGTCTTTGTTAATTCTTTTTCGAATCCTTGCAACACTTTCTGGTGGTTGCTGGTTATGTTGTATAATTCCTCAAATTTTGCTGAGATTATGTGGGAATTCTTGTCTAGTAAATGAACCATTTTGCTTTGGTCCTGGAAGAGCTGGTCTATATTTTTATTTATGTTGTCCACTTCGTCGTTAGTCACGAGTCCGAACAAACTGCTACTTATACTTCCAATTATGCCTAGTGGTACTAGTCTCTTTGTCCTGATGCTTCTTGGAATTCGTGCTGTGGGGTACTGTTTGTGTCCTAGACTTGCTATTGTCTCTTTTATCTTTTCTTGGATCTTTGCTAATTCTTGTTCTTTTATTTACAGTAGGTCAATGGCTAGGGTGTGTCTGCATTTTCTTTCTTCCATTACTTTCTTGCAGATCTCGAATATTTCTTTGTACGAGTCTGTTACGTTGTGCGTCTGCATGAAGTCTTCGACGTCAATGTAGATGTTGAGCTTACACGTCGCCTTTTTGATCCCGATCACGTCCAGCTTCTCGAAGTATATTCCGGGATTGGGGTTTAGGGGTTCTATCTGATACATGGGTTCGCATCTCCTCACGTTGAGTAGATTAAATATTATTATTATTATTTCTAAAATTTTCATCCTGTAACATGGTTATCGATTAGTTGAAAGAGTCTGACTCCTCGTTATCGGACTTATCCTCTACGGCTTTCAATTTATCTATATGTTTTCGTATGCGCTTTCCATTCGGGTACTCTAGACGGTCATTTTTCCTACCTAAGAATTCGATTATTCTCAATGGTTTATTCCTATATGCATCAAATTTGCTTACACGGGGTTCATTTATTAGTCTCGCGTATCCGCCTACTCTACCCTTAAAGGCTCTGACTTTCTCGTCATACCTGTCCTTTGTTTTAATTTTATTCGCTATTTGGGTTTCGCCTGCTAAAATTTTTCATTTCTTCTAACCTTAATACTAGGTCGCGCATGTAAACATTGTAGGTTTTTAGTTTTTCGTCGGATGGTATTCTCAAAGGGAAACGCGCTATTCGCCCGTAAACGAGTTCAAAAGGGGTGAAATTAGTTGTACACTAGTGTTGTAAGTGAATGTTGCAAATGGTGTTAAATGGTCCCAATCGTCATACTTTTCGGAGTATATTCTAATGAACTCTATAAGTGGGGCGTGGCTTCTTTCCAGTGACCCATTCGTCTGAGGTCTATATCCAGACGTCGTTAGATGGTTTATTTTGAACAATTTCAATAATGATTCCACTATTTTTGACAGAAAACTGGTTCCTCTGTCGGAGAGTATGGCTCTCGGAGCCCCAAATTGACAAATGAGATACTTTGCCAATGCATCTGCTATTGTTGTGACGTTGAGATTTTTGATGGGTATGGCTATTAAATATTTGGTTAGGTTGCATTGCATTGTCAATAGATGGCAATTTCCTCTCGGGGTCATCTTAAGTTTTCCTACTGTGTCGATCGATACTTTGTCAAAAGCCTCTATCCGTGTATCGGTTATTATCATCGGCTCTCTAGTTTTGAATCTCTCTATTTTCTGCTCTTGACATTCTGCACATCTTCGAATGTAGTCTTGAACGTCGTTTCTCATTCCTGGCCAATAATATCGTTCTCTTATTTTCTGGTAAGTTTGATTGATTCCCTTGTGTCCTCCTGTTAGACTGTCGTGAAGATGGCTAATTATTTCCTTTCTGTGTTTTTCAGCTGGTACTTGTGCTTTTCCATAACACATTGTCACTTTTATTCTGCTTACGTGAAAATGTTTGTAGAGTACGTCTAAAATTATTGGTGATTCTAATTGGTCTAATATGTCTCCTTTTCTCGCTATTCGGAAACTTGTAATTTTTTTATTGATGAGTGTTTCTTTTAGATTCCGAAGTCACTTGTTTAAATTTTCTATTTTTATTACGTTGAAGCATTTGTCTTTTACTATTACTGTGAATATATGATGTTTTTTGAATGGCGTGACTAGGATTTGACCTATCTTTGGCTTTTTACTCTTGATTTTCGTTAAGTCTATGGCTCCGATTTCTACTAATAATCTGGTTACTGGCCAAGTGTTGTCGCAGTCTGCTGATAGAAAGTGAACAATGTTATCTCTTCTGTGCGTGATGCATTCTCTTACGGTGATTATGTTCTGGGGAATCTTCTTGAATGTTATGATCATTTTCTGTGTGAGTGTAGTCTTTGTTTAGTGGCTCTAGGTCTGGTGGTGTAGGCAGGAGAAAAGGCATTGTTATTTCAGGCTGTTTTGAAAATCTTATGTCTATTATTTATCCATCTTCTGCTTCTATATCAGTTAATACTCCTAATTTCCTGCGTGCTTTCGTTTTATTTTGTGGTGTGCTCTTGGCTGTAGGGCTACCACTTGTTATCGTCGGGGTCACAGATAATGTTTTCCTTGGCGGCGGCATAATTATGTCAGCCAGGCTTTCGACGTCGGAGTCACTTCCTGAGTTTTCTTCTCTTGTGGTCTGCCTGTAGCTTTTGTCGTGCTCTTTTTATTAATTTCTGCACGCTTTTTCTCCATACATTATCTATATCTATTTCTTCTTCTGTTTGAAACCGTGGGTCGGATGTGTAGATTGCTTCACGTACTTCATCTGCTACTTCATCATCATCTGAAAAGTGTGAGGGTATCTGGTAGCAGTATCGCAATTTCTGTCCCTGATTCTGTGGTATTGGTGTCTTTATCCATTTCATATCTTTTCATACTCTCTTCAAATTTTCTGCTTGCTTCTTCTACCTCTTCCCTAGTTAGAGTCGTCTTTACTGATAGGTTCTTAATTGATTCGTCTTCGGAACTTTCTTCTGTGTTAGATCCTTCTATTGCGCTGACCTCAATTGCAATGTTGCTTATAGTTTTATCTTGGGTTCCTTCTAAAGAAAATACTTCGTCATCTTCTGTTTCTTCTTCCGTCGTCTCTGTGTCTTCTTGTCGTAGTCCACTATACCTTGGGTCTGGTATCGGTGGCTTCTCTGAGTCGGTGTCTTCGTTGGTTGTCGAAGATAACCACGATCGTCTAGATGGGTTGACTGTCATCGATGTATCGGAGTCTGCATCGGTTGAACTTTATGGGATTTCCTTCAGCTGAATGGAGCTAGTTTCTGCTGTTGACGCTTCAGTCGATGTTTCAGCTGTGGGTTTAGCTGTCACTGGTTTTCCTGGTTTTGTGGCTTTTCTTGATGCAACGGGTTTGGGTACTCTGGGTATTGCTCGTTGTTTGATGTACTGTCCCACTGGACTCTGTACTTGTGCGCGTCTTGCTTTAGTTCTTTGAGCTATCACGCTATGCTCCAACTTTGGTGCCTCTTTATTGGTTTTGGCTCCTATGGGTCTCCCTCTTCCTCTAGGTTTATTTGCTATGTCGCCTGTTGATTGTTTCCTGGTACGTGGTTGCACAATTCCCTTGTCTGGTTTTGCTACACTTGCTGCCGCCTTTTCTTGTTTACTTTGTTTTTCTTCTATTACCATTATTTTGATACTAGGTAGATTTTTGTTGATCTCTTCTTCAGTCATTTCTGGTGGATTCCGTGATAGTGCATCTGCGTTTTTATTCAGCCTTCCTGGTTTATACTTAAAAGTGTACTCGTACCCGGTGAATCTAAACATCCACCTCATGAGTCTTTGGCCTGGGTCTTTTCTGCTGTGCATCGAGTTTAGTGGTTCGTGATCACTAACTAGTGTAAATTTGCTGCACAATAAATAAGGTCTAAACTGGTGCAAGGCGTAAAGTACTGCGAGGCATTCTTTCTCCGTGGTTGAATAATTTCTCTCGGCTTTGTTGAGCGCTCTAGACAAATATTGTACTGGGTGAACGAAGCCGTCCTTTTCTTGGCTTAACTATCTTACTGCTCCTATAGCGTAATCTGACGCATCAGTGGTCAGTGTGAACTCATTGTTGAAGTCTTGGAATTGTAATATGGGTTCTCTTACAAGGCAATCTTTCAGTATCTGGTAGCTTCTCTCGCAATCTTCTCTCCATTCAAATTTTACGTTTTTCTTGAGCAGGTCATTTAGTGGCTTAGCTATCTTCGCAAAGTCCTTAATGTACTTCCTGTAGTATCCAAACATTCCTAGTAGCGTTCTTACATTCTTTGCTGTCTTTGGTGTGGGTAACTTTGTTATTGCTTCCACCTTTTCCGGATTTGGTTCAATTCCTCTGGATCTTATTATGTAATTCGCTCTTGCAAGTCCTTGCTGTAGACTATAATATCATCTAAATATACTAACATCTCTATGTTTTGCAAACCTCTAAGTGCCTTTTCCATTAAGCGTTGAAATGTCGCTGTTGCGTTCTTCAGACCTTCTGGTAAACGTGTATACTCATAATGTCCGTTGAGGGTTGTGAATGCTGTCTTGTAACAGTCTTCTGGTGCCATTGGTATCTACTGGAATCCACTTGCAAGGTCGAAAATCGAAAAGTATGTTGCTCCACCTAATTGCTCCATGATGTCGGCAATGTTAGGCAGAGGGTAGGCGTCTCTGATTGTCTTTTTATTGATTTCGCGAAAGTCGATTACCATCCTCCATCTTGGGTTTCCATGGCTGTCAGACTTCTTCGGTACTATCCATATTGGCGAGTTGCATGGTGAATTCGATTCTCTAATAATTTTATCTCGAAATTTCTTCTCCACACTCTCTCTGACGACTTGCTTCTGTTTCGGAGGATGCCTATATTGTTTCGTGTTTATAGGTATGTCGTCCTCTAAATGTATGTGGTGCTGGATCATATCTGTACACGGTAACTTGTCTCCTGGTAATAAAAATCTATCTAAATAATCTTCTATTATACGGTCCACTATTTTTAGTTCTTCTTGGTTCAAGTGACTTCTTCTAATTGATTCTCTCACCTTTTCTAGCCTCTTAATTCTGTCCACTATAACTTCACCATTAAATTCGCTGTCTGTTTCTTCTAGAAAATTTGGCTCCGTGTCAAATGGTATTAATTCTTTGGCATCGACCTCTATCATGACGTCTTCTTCACTCGTATTAATCGCCATCATTTTGCAGGTGTTGTTGTCGTTAATTACTACCCCTTCTCCCAAAAATACATTTTCATTCCCTACATCGATTCTGGGTATGTATCCTTCTTTTAATTCGCTTCTGATTAGATTGATTCTTACAACTTGCCGAGTTCTGGGCTTTAAAACATGTTTCGTTTTTGCTGGTGTCTTCTCATTTTTGGATATATCTGTTACAGGTGCTTCTTTATCGTCTCTCTTGTCTTCGACTTGTAGCACGTTGCTGGTTTTGTAAGAATTATGTGCCCTTTTTCTCTTCTTTTTCTTGTCCCAGAAATGGCATTGGGTGCATCACGTCTCCGCCTACCATTAGAGCGTTGTTAAAATAAGAAATGACAGCCTCTTTCTTCTTTAAATAATTTCTTCCTAATAGTCCATCGTGTGGTGTCGGAAAATCGTCTGTCACTATGTGGAATTTCACTGATGTATTTCTGATAAGCAAATAAACTACTCCTAGAGTCGGTACTGTTCCCGTGGTTATTCCTCCAAGATTCCTTACATCTTTCATATTTATTGGCATGTCATCGTGTATAAAACTTAATTTGATTAGATTTACACTTGCTCCATTGTCTATCATGAATGTTAACCAAGGTTTCGTGGTTCCTTGTGGTATGTGTACTTTTATTGCTGTTGGTTCATCATTTTCCCAATTAAACTCTTCAAGTCCCTTGCAGTTGGCTGTCCATATATTGGAAGTTCTTGTTCCCTTGTCATTATCACCATCACCTGCCTTTTGCTGCACCTGGTTGTTCTGGCTACTCTGATTTGGGTTTTGCCTGCCTTGATTGTAACCCTGTGTTTGTTGTTGATATTTCTGGTAGTCCACATTCAGCTGTGGTTTCTGGATAGGTTGTTGGTTCTGTTCCTGGCTCGTCATTCTTTCTCCATGACGAGCCCTTTGAGAGTTTAAATTCTTTCGTTTTCGTTTTGTTGATAGTTTCTTGCATTGCCGTTTCTCCAGTTATTGGGATAATTATTGTAATTCCCTCGTCTATCCGGACCGCTAGGTTGATAATTTTCACGACGTCCATTTTCGTGATTAAAAATTTGCCTTTGGCTTCTTTGACCATAGTTTCTATTCCACGACGGCCAATTGCTCCCTCCTTGTTTGTTGCTGTTGTTATACCCCCGCTGGTATCCTCCTCTATTGTAATTGTTGCCACTACCATTTTCTCTCTGATAACCTTGATAACCATTTTGGTTGTAGTTATTCCGGTTATAATTATTCCTCCTATGGTTATCTTGGCATTCTCGTTGGCGTTGTTCAGGCTCATTGACGTAGCCTACGTAGTCTTCATCTTCGTTGTCGTATCTTGCATAATCTTCTTCCTCCTCGACATATCCTGCACATTCTTCTTCTTCAGGCATATATCCTATAAAATCGTCATGTCTGCGATTTCTGTTATCATATCTATCTTGATTTCTGTATTCTTCATTGTTATATCCGCCTCTATTATTATATCCGCCACCTTCATTGCGGTATCCATTATTATAACTATCCCTTCTTTCTGTATTATAATAACTTCGATTCACTCGTGGCCTGGAGTCCGGTATGATCCTGGCTTCCATGCGTGTTTCTAGTCGCACAGCCTCTTCGTATGCTTCTCGTAGATTCTTTGGTTTGAATAAGTCCACTCTTTCCGATAAGTTAGCTGGTAATCCCCTTATGTATATATCGACTGCCAGCATCTCCAATGGTTCCATCATCGCGTCAAGGTTGTCACTTCCCTTTTCTTCTTTCAATGCATTCCTGGCGCTGCTCAGTAAAACGTTCAATTCGTCATAAAAATCTCCTACAGTGTCTCCTTGCCTCATCTTGACCGTCTGGATACGTTTGTTATAATAACTAAAGTCCCTGCCTGGACCAAATCTCTGCTTTAAATGTTTAATTAAGTCTTCTACTGTTGTTATGGTTTTGTTGTTGAGACTCTTCTTCGCTGCTCCGGTTATTCTCTGCAGCACATTTCGCATAAATTGTGGTCGTATTGCCTCAGTTACAAGTTCATTTGCATTCTTCAAATCTTGTATGTAGTCTCTTAACTTGGTATGTTTCCCGTCAAAGCTTGGTATGCCGCTTACGCAACTCATAAGCATGAAACTATTGGCCATGGTGGTGGCCAAGTCTGCTCCTGTGTTTTCACCTGTCCTATTGCCGGTCTCGTCTGTCATTTTGAATAGATTTACTGCCTCTTAACTGTCGTAGAAAATTCTAAATAATCCTCTAGATAGTTCTCTAAATGCTTCTAAACGTTCTTGCTTTATAGAGAGTCCGTAATTCCGTGCCACTATTTTATTAAAGCCTTATTTCCTCTCCTCACAATCCCAATATTATATTTATCATATGTTATTATTATTATTGTAATTAAAATTTTATGATGTGGGTATAGATAATATATTGAAGTATATTAAGGGGTAACGTAAACGATATTGTGGGATTTTTGATAGTTAATTTTCGTTTAATCAATAAAATATTGTAATAAAACATTAATACTAAATTAATATTAAGTGTTCACGGGTATATGTTTAAACTAAAGGCTTATCCAACGAGAGTCGTCAAATCGTGCATTTTTTTTTTTTTTAATGGGAAAAAAAAAATTTGTGTCGTGTCCTCTGTCAAAATTTAAGTCAAATTTAAATTAAGAGTGATGATCCGGTTTTGTAAATTCAATTAAAATATTTGCGTGATTTATTTTCTTCGCAAAAATTCCCGAAAAGAAAATTTAATTATGCTAATTATTTTGTATAATTCAAAATAAATTTATTTATTTAAAAATAATAGATGACTATTTGTTGTTATCGATTATGTAAATGAATTTCCTCTAAATAGTGTTTTCGAAATTAATTCGCCTATAATTATTAACATATAGCCTTAACCGTAAAGATTATTTATATTTATGTAAAAGCCCTATTATGCAAAAAAACTATTGTTTCTGAATGGTCTCAAACTGTCACGTAATATTTCAAAGTCGTAAGGAAATAATTTAATTTCAATGGACACGCCCTTGTTTTCGTTAATCCGGTCTAAATCCAGTAGCAATAGTTTAATTGTTTAATTACTGAATTTACTTTAAAATAATTCTCTTGAAGAGTCTCGATGTCCAATATTCGAATTCAAATATTCGCGCGCGCTCCGCCGCTCTCAAAATAGCGTCCGCCCGCTCTCGAGTCTATAGTCACTAGCTTGGGTGTGGCACCGCTCCGCGCCTAACTTCTCGCTACAGTCAAACTCCCTAGTCGAGTCCGTTTGCGTCAGCTGTTGCCTCGTGTTGCGTCGCGTGTACTTTTCGCCTTCAAATTATTGCTAATTGTTTTGCAAAAGGTGAACCGTGCGTGTCGTCTCGTATCGTTCAATCAAAAGTGCGTGTGCGTGCTATCACGGTGTTCCTGCAAAGGTCAAAGTTCGGGCCCAGGATTGTTCTCAATGTCGCAGCTGCAACTCTATCAGCTGACTCAGATAACTTTTTTTTTTATTAATTAAATATTAAATTTCTTGCAAACAACCCGACAACTGTTGCTTTGTGTAAACTTGTTTTGTCTTTCTTTTCAGCTTTCGTGGCAGTCAGCAGCAGCTTGAATTTTTTTACAAACATCCTCAAGATCAAGGAGGACAGTGCTGAGTCTGCATGACGTCATGGGTGTTTCCTCGCTCAGTGATCAAAATATGGTATTAATTATTATCTGGGGTACAAATACGCATGAAATTAATTATTTTTGGTATTTACAGGTTCTCAATAGGCGAGTCAACACCCAAGTTAGCTGGTTCGAGTGCAAGAGCCCAGACTTTCTCCTGCGAAAGCCGGAGTCCAAGACTCTACGCAGCAGCCTCGTCAAGGCCCTGGCTCGACTTCTGGCGATCACTTGCCAGTGCACTCTAGTGCTACTCGTCGACCAGATTCTGGGTGTTTCGGTTATTTTGGAGCACGAGCAGTGTCCTAACGGGCCCACCCCTACGTGTGTTCTGTATTCAAGAGAAATAGTGCAGTGTTACAAGTGTAATTTTAGTTAAATACAGAGTGTCAAGGCGAATGGTGTCAATTAGAATTGGTTTTTTTTTTGTTAGTTCTGAATTAGACTGTAAAATGTAGGACTGTGCCTGTTTTTGGAGTCAAGTGTTGGCAATCAAAATGTAATGCAAAAAAAAAAATTGTTGAATGAAAATTGGTGTGATTCTATGTGTAAATGATTTGGAACTTACTGTTTTATACGTCTCTCTGTGTACTGGTTAGCGAACAATAATTTGTGATATCAAACTACGGAGGTATATTGTAGATTGTTGGTGTGTGACTCGAATGCGATGCCAATTTTCAAAATCTTGATTCTACTCTTTGTGTGTAATATCAAAGTACTTATAATGAACTTTTATGTGTATATGTTGTGTGGCAGGACTTATCAAACTGCTTGTGCATTGAGTGTGTAAAGAAAATTGCTGGTGTAAGAAAAGATATTGTGTAACATTATTGCGTTTCGTCTTATTTGGGTACCTCTCCTAATATCCACTGGGTTTCAATGATTTTTAACTAGTAAAACGTCCGAACTTATTAATTGTAAGAGTCACAAGAAATAATAAAAAAAATTATTTTAAAATCACTGACGTTACTACGCGTCCCACCCGATATGTGGCTGCAGTGACGTCACGGCGTCTTTGAATCCGCGTCTCGAATTTCAAACTCCTATCAATGCTCTTGCTTTTTATATTCTCTCGTTTCTCTCTTTGTCGCACTTATGACTAATATTTTTCGTATTTACGCGCACTTAATTGGGATCTTTTTTTTTTTTATATGTTCACTCACTCACAAAAAAAAATTATTTTAAACACAGAAAACCAAACAGTTTTACAAGCAACAAAAGCTAAGCAGATCCCGGACGAACCCCCAGTTTTGTTAGGATAGAACCGATTCCACCAACTAACAATAAAATATTATTAAAACGTGGGCGCTTAGCTACTCTCCCATACGGGGGAGATCAGTGAGAACAGATATTTGTCGAGGCAGAACTGTTTGATTTAACCGAAATGTCAAAGTTCAGAAATATTGAATTAAATGGTACTTACTTTGTTCTGTGGACTTCTGGAATTTGAGAAATAATTTAACCCGAAAGGATGCTCAGAAAAAACTGGGATGACTGCTCGGAAAAGATTGCGGGGTTTAGATCTCCTTTTTGGCAAGATTTTTTTAGCAAAACGGAGGATGGCTCAGAAGTGGTTATATTCTGAATGACTTATTTTCCAAAACTCAACACATGGATTGCAGTGATGTTTATTATAAACTTATCAAAACACAAATTAAATCACTCAAATGAAACAAAACTTATTGAATTTCTCAAAGACAAATTACTCAAAATCTAAACTCTTAAAATTAGCGTCCATTCTCTAGGAGCGCACACCCTGGAGTGTCGTTTCGGGGGAGGTGATGCTTGAGAGAGAGTCGAAGCTTTCTCCCACGCGTGGTACTTACTTCTCCTCTTTTCTTACTTCAGCCTAGCCGCGCTCTTTGTCTTACTCATTAGGCCTTATGGGCCTAATACTATGGTCAACGGCTAAACTGCGGCGTCGGCTGTGCACGCGCGCTTCAGTCGAGGGAGGATAAGTTTGTTTTGGTTTCGGGTACATTCCTTCGAGGCTTAGTTAAGCGTCGAAGTTTCTGGATCTTCTTTTTACTGGCTTTGTGTAATTCTTATATAATGTTTCTAAATAATTTATCCAGGAACTTCGTCACTTAACACACGGATCAATTAAATTACGTGCACAAAATATCTATAACTTTAAAAACCCGTCAAAAACTCTCTTAAAAGTATGTCAGTGTGTTCAAAGTGCTAAGTGGGGTGACAGTGACGTACCGACATATCGTTTTAAAATTGTTTCTGAAAAAGCAATATTTATCTCAGGTGCAACCAGCAGACTACAATTAATAAATATTGGTTATAGTGATGATGATTATGTTTTTTCGGCTATGTCTGTCTTTATCAATGGAATTGAATTCCGTAAAGGATTGTACATAGTTCTTCAAAAAGCATCCGCATTATATCAGTATCCAATATTTGGAAAAATTGAAGAAATTATTGCACTAGAAAATGAAGCAATCTATTTTTATGCTTCAGTTTGTAAGACACTTTTATTTGACACAGCATTTCACGCATATCAGATAGAATTCGATCCTGATGAGGAATCACACGAATTTATTGAAAGGAATGACCTCCAATTTTATAAAAGCTTAAGCGATTGGAAGAAACCGAGTGGTACTGAGATGTACATTAGCCTACGCCATATTATATTATGACGCCGTGTGGAGGGTAAGATTGTGTACAAAACGTTGCTTGTTTGGTGAATGTAAACAAAATGTAAATTATGATGGAAACCTGGTATATTAATAAATTATCATACATTAATATCACGCATGTCTTGTTAAATAATATTATATTTTAAGACACATTTAGCCTTCATGTCATTCATTTTTCTTATTAAACATTGCTTAAATGCAAAGCTTTTGTTTATGATTTGTATATTACAAGCGCTCTTATTAAAATATTAATAGTGATTTATATTTTACTATCAGTACTTATTTAACAACTTGGTTTTTCTCTTACAATAATATGTATTATTTGCTTTGTATTAAATATACTTTATAATAAATCTTCTTAAGATCTTCTATGCTTTAAATACTCTTAAACTAGATTACGAATTAGTGTTTTTGCACTGCTTGCCATTGGTATTTTTTTCAACAAAAAAAAATTAAATTAATTGTTCGTACATCATCAGTTTTATAATATTAAATTATTATTATTATTGGTTATAATGTTAATGGAATGGCGTGGAATTTCTAGCCTTTGGTTATACAGTTATTTTTATTCTGTTGTCATGGGTTATAATTTTGGTGGAATGGGCTCATAATTTGAATAATCATGAGAAAAAATTTAATTATTTGGTACATTATTATAATTTTATGGTATCAAGTTATCATTATTATTATTATTATTATTATTATTGGAATGAACTCACAATTTATGTGGTATTTAATTATAATTTTGAATGGTATTGTACTGTATTCATTTTCTTATTTTGAAATAAGTTATCTCGGAAATAAACAGACGTCTATGCCAAACTTGAAATTTTTTTGATTCATTGTCATACCATTTGCATATTTTTTTTTTGTAAATTATTATGAAAATAAATAGTATTTAAAATACTAAGCATTATTATCATCAGTTGAAGATTCAAATTGGGCACTAGATGACGTAGGAATTCCCGAGATATTAATAAATAATGTCATTGTTCACATTGTTTTGTGAACGATTATATATTTCCATACAATATAAAATTACATTACTTAAAATAATGGACCTGCATGAAATTTGTATTAATTTCTTTTTAAATTATTATTTATTTCATTAATTATTTATTCAAGTTTTTGTTTTTGATGCTTATACATTTTTTATATTTTAGAATGTAGTGAGAATTCATTAATATATTATTTTTATAGATAATGGCATAAATGGAATTAGTTTCCTTGAATTAACGCAGGAGGATTTTCTTTTTATGAGAATTAAACTAGGGCCAACAAAAGAATTATTAAGAATAATTGAAGCTGAGAAAAGGAACGCTTCCGTAAGTTTTTATTCCATCGTAGTGTATGAGCTTTTTTCAAATTTTACATTTTCTTATTTTACAGTAGTAGAGTATATAACCTTACATTAAACGCATTTTTTACAGATTGTTTTAGCTGACAACTATTGCGTTCAACAAGATGGTTCTTTAAAACGGAAGAGTTCAGAAGATAACTTAAATGACGAAAATACAAGCTTGTCTTTAAATTAAAAAAAAAAGGAAAGTTGATGAAGATTTAGCTTTTGATGATAATTTATCAGCGTTGTCTGATGACCTTAATGACGAGGAAAATGCTGTTCCTAAGTCCTCGCCAATTCCAACAATTTTGGAGCCAAAGAAGAAACCTCGCAATCCATTGACACCAAAAAATGATAGACAAGAAACACGCACCAAGGGTCATATCCGTACTTCTCCTGTTGCACATTCTTCCAATACGAATCCGAATGAACCAATGAGAAAGGAAGAGTTATCAAAAAATAATTTTTTGGTGTCAAGGGAAAGGGATGATTTTACGGTAATTGTATAATTATTACAAGGAGAGTTTGCACACTTTAAATCATGGATTTGGCTATAACTATAGAATAATCCCTGGTTAATTTTCATTTCAAGTTATATGTATAAATATGTATTTATTATACACTTAAACATTCTCAGATTCAAAGGGTGTAAATTTAATGCAACAAAAATTGCAGTGTAATATTTTATATTTAAATATCCTTTTGATTTTTTATGTAGCGCTATGAAACCATCGAGATGACTTTGAAAAGGCACCCTCAAGGAGAACAAGTAATAACTGCTGCACGAACTATTTTAGGAAAAAAAGACAGAAGACTGCTAGTGAGAAAACTGATTGCAGAGCTTGTGACTACACATAATGATAATTAGTACGTAAATATAAATATTTATTATTATTAATAAATGAATTTTTAAAGGTACTATTTTGATTTAACTATTATAGCTATCCTCCTGCAAATGCGCTAGAAGGTATGGCCATAGCTCTCGTAAAGGAATTTCCGTTATTAAAACAGCCAAATGCTGAAAAAGGATATGTAAATTACATGTTATTTGTAAATTTTTTAAAAATATACACATATACAAAGGAGCTGCGAGAAAGATGACTTCACGACTTTCTTCTAATACTGAAAATTCTGAAAAACTTTCCGATAATTTGAGCAAAGACGAATTATTAGAAAAGGTAATAATTACTCATATATACAGAAAAAAATCTCTACTTGTCCCTATTTTATATCGAAGCATTTATTGTAAAATTCCTGTTTAACAGTTTTAATGTAATAATTTACAGATTAACATTTTGAATTTTACTCATCCAATACGAGAGACAAGTCAGATATAACTGAAGGTATGAAAGTAACGTTTCCTGCAAGAAAAAATTGGATACATTCAGAATCCCCAAATATTGTAGCTATAATTGAACAATATCCTCGTCTCATTGATTTTAATGGATTATTGGTAAATATAATTCTTTATTTTATTATTATATAACTCCTTTAACTTACAGTAAAACATCAAATTATTACTACTTATTTATTAAAACTTCTTGTTGCAGATTGATATCGATTTTGAATTAGAGTTTCCTGGCAAAGGTAAAAATTTCATTTCAAAATTTCCAGCAATTTATGTTCCAAGAATTTTGAAGTACACAGAAGCAAGCAACCCTCTTTTATTACAAAAATACGGTTATATTCCAGATGGTAAATTGTGTCATTTATATTTTTGTATAAATTTAACAAATAACACTAGCATTTATAAAAATAAAATATACTATAAAATAAAATTTCAAAAAAATAACCTTAAGAGATATATAAAATTTGTTAGTAACTTAATTATACATTAATACTGACATTTCTACTTGCAGATAATCTAAAGGCTTTATTAATTTTAACCGAATTGATTCCTACGTCAAATACAGGCAAAAAGTCAAACGGTGGCAAAGTAAAATCATCAAAAACTTCGACCAAGGAAGTAGCGGTTAAAATCACACCTCAAAAGTGCTTGTTGGAGTTTGTTTCCGTAAGTATAATTATGTTTCAATATAATTTAATTTTTATTTGCACATTAATAAGAATTTTGTTGGCAGATGGAATTGGCAGATGCCAATAACAACTTTAAAAATTCAGACGCATTTCTGCCGCGCGCCAACCCTGGCGGGAAAAATCACGTGATCAGTCACTTGATTTATCACATGACTTATCACGTGATTTCTCACGTGACTATTTGGCGTGATTTCTCACGTGAGAAATCACGTTAAAAATCACGTCAGAAATTACTCATAAAATAGAATTTGTTTTAATTCAAATAAAATTATTTTGTTTTTACTAAACAATTATGAAAAATAGATTTGATGATAATCCAAAAAATTGACCGCATTACAAAAATTTAAAAAAAAAACGCCCTAATCGAGGATTGAACCCCGGTCCTTAACTTGACAATCCATTATCTTACTGCCTGAGCTATTTTTATTTGTCCTAATGATGACTCGAAGATCATGATCACGTATGAATCTCAGTAATCTATCGTTTACGTATATAGACTATCTGCTGCTAATTGATAAAATAAGGAAAATAATTTCATTAATAAAATGAAAAAATCTAATTTTACAATTAAACATAAGTTTATTTTGCGTTTTCATCTGTATAAATTAGAATAATTCTTCTATGCTAAATAATATAATGGTAATATCAAATTTAAATTATAAATATCAATCTTAACTTCGAAAATATTTTAAATCTTTTCAATTTTTATCTTGAAGTATACGTGTAAATTGTACAAAATCATAAATCAAACATATTTTTAGGTAAAAACATTATAGAATTTCAATACTTACAACAGCACAAATAGCTCAGGCAGTAAGATAACGGATTGGGAAGTTGAGGACCGGGGTTCGATCCTCCGTTAGGGCAACGTTTTTTTTTTAATTTTTTTGCGGTCAATTTATTTGGATTATTAACAAATCTATTTTACATAATTGTTTAGTAAAAATAAAATAATTTATTTTAATTAAAATAAATAATTCAATTTTATGAGTGATTTCTGACGTGATTTTTAACGTGACTTCTCACGTGAGATATCACGCCAAATAATCACGTGAGAAATCACGTGATAAATCATGTGAGAAATCAAGTGACTGATCACGTGATTGATCTGTGATAAATCACGTGATTTTTCTCGCCAGGGAACACACGCGACAGGAACTGTAGTGTATCCACACACGCAAACAAGGTAGACCGCGTTGGTGAGTAGCGCACTCACACAAACGCACGTGTGCAAGCGCTGACTGTAGGTGTGTATCATCTAGTCCACTGTTTCTGTGGCGCCGCCACACGGAGCCGAAGCGAAGGACTTCAATAATTGTCACAAAGAGTGGGGGGGGGGCAGTCGGTTCAGCTCTTTATCTTACACCGTGCTTTAAGGTTTTTACATCAAAGATTATGTTTCTTCAAGAGGTTAGAGTCAAAAGTCAAAAACAGGAAGGAGAGGAGACCAAAGTCTTAGGGCTATCACATATCAAAAGGAATAGGAGGAATAGCGAGGAACAGCGACGAATTTAACACTGGATACTATATATACAGCTATAAGGGACACTTAGCTTGTTTGTTGTCGTTCCTCATAGCTATAGATATAATAACCCATGTTCCTCACTATTTGCAAGTTAAAAGTGCTCCCACCTCGTTCGACTCGCCAATCCGAACTACCAGACCGAAAGTGACGTCGGTTGATTTTATCCGACGAAATATGCAGTTCTAAAATAATGTAGAAAGCTGAAAACTTTTTCAAATGAAAGCTTGAATAATATTGCACGCGCTGAAACTTTCATATTGACATGAATGATTCTTTAAGGCTGCTAAAATAAAGAAAGAAAATTTCTCTAAAATGTCGTCTGCTGCACGCTATTTGACTGCATTCAGGCACACATCACAAAAATGTCTTTTCCTGAGCAATAAGCATAAATTATTCAGTAAAACAAAGTTTCAGCACTTGTAGTGATATACGAAGAATACATGAATATGCTTTTCTGATTTGTAGCTGCCGTATAAAGCGCGTATTTCGTCGGACAAACTCGAATGTCTACTCAAATACACATGTCATATATACATGCTGTAATTATCGGTAAAACAGCGGAGAATTAGTTTTTCTGGTTTACAATGGATGGCGCTTGACACATAAAAAATATTGAATAATAATAATTTTTCCTATTTCTTGTAATTATTCAAAACGAAATGTTCAAAACTAAACTTTATCACACCACAAATTATCATGTATTTCAATTTTTGAGGTTAGAGAATACTAATAGCTATAATTATTAATTAGAATTATACAAACTTTTGTATAATAAATAATATTCTCTTCTAATATGTCTTTAACTCTATGCCGAATGATCTCAAAAACCTACAAATAAGAGCAGTCTCTATTAAGAGAAAATTAAAAATGTTCATCGGGAAGATTTATTTTGGATGTTTACGTTTATGTTAATATTTCTGAAATTTTAAGGGATAAAGCTATGAAGGCATGATAGCATTGTTTGCAACATCATAGCTCTCTGTTTTTTTTTAGTTTTAGTTTTTTAGTTTTCAAGTTAGATGTAAGTTTTTTGTATGCCATCCCTATGTACAGGCATCTTGTTTGCCTCTATAGGATGCCTATCAAAGGCATACGTATATGGTATTATAAATAAATAAATAAATAAATAAATAAATATTCTCTCTTCTATGGTAATAAATAATATTCTCTAACCTCAAAAATTAAAATACATGATAATCTGTGGCGTGATAAAGTTTAGTTTTAATAATTTAGTTTTGAAAATTTATTTTTAAATAATTACAATCAAGTTTTGAAAATTTAGTTTTAAAAATTTAGATTTGAATAATTTGAATTATTAAATGGTTATAAAAAACAATGACATATTCAAAAAACATTTTTATTGCTGAAAATAAAAATTACACGGAGCATTGAAAATCATGCTTGGAGGACCAGTACCCTGATTTTCACT
>JAZHPH010000584.1:0-36934 GCA_037356405.1 Nasonia oneida | reverse complement strand
TACGTAGGCGTTCTATATGATAATACGTGCCCAATCTATTTTTGTCAGTGTAAATAGCTACCCAGTGTGTTCCTGGTTTAGTGTGATCATCTGTGTTACACACTATTGCTGTTGGCATCATCAACACCCGCGGTATCGATCTGCAGCGTAAATCCCGATTGTCCGGGCTTTTAAGCCTTCTAGGGCTCTGATAATCTCGGCCGTATTCAATTTTTATTGAATCGGTGTCGTTACTCGCGTATTCGTCGTCGTCGCTGCCGCAGGTGTCTTCGTCGCTGTCGATTTTGTCCACGTGCTTTCTCAAGGCCCTTGACGTATATTCTGTTATATCGTGTATATATCTTGTATATCGTGTTTTCCGAAACATCTTTCACGGAATGTATACAAATGCCTTAACGAATGATTATCTATAGGGACCGGCATATGTACGTTACAACCGCATATCGATGGCGGACGACGTTCGTCGTGTATGAGTATACAAGGGGGTAGTGGCGCAATGGCGCTAGTATTGCAGCTGAATGAGTTCTGTATACGCGTGGCGATTTCGGCGGGGGTGTTACAGAAATCCGTATTTATTTTAATCATTTTCCCTATTAGACATAAAAGGCGAAAGCACAACGAGAAGTGTGTGTCACTTTTCATGAGTGTTGTGCACGGAAAAGACCTCTTTCATTTACTGTTCATAATGGAAAACTCTACTGAAAATAAGTTTCGCGGTATTATTCTACGTTTAGTGGATTTGTTGCGATTAAGCGCAAATCATACTGCTGTATGGAGAGTGTGCGACTTTGAGTGGCGTCGTCGCTTGAGATGCATGAGTTGCGTACATCTGAAAAGAATGTTTCGTTGGATTCTTAGCTGCTATACTATTCGTGAAATTGCTCGCCTGTATCGCTTGATATTCCGTGGAAATCATTTGGCTGTAAGCACAGCAGCCGAATTAATTTTACTACGTGATCTATATCAGATGGTTCCTTTGCAGTGTTTAATGACTGAATACGACGAATATGTTGGTAGGTACTCAACTTTGTAATATTATTTTTTTAAATCAATACATTTCTTATAAAATATGTTTTACAGCGTGCGAAAATCTTGTAAGCGCGATGACAACGATCATGGCGATGAAGAAGATAGGCAAATTTATACCGTTTTGTCCTCGAGTGATCACAGCGACGGCGACACTATACGTCGATGGGTACCATTGCGATCTGCAAAACGTAGATTGTCTTACGATTTGGACGATAACGACGGTGACGATGACGGCGCTGGTACGAGTGTACCGCGATCACGCCAACGTGTATCGGGTCCATCAGCGCTTGTGCCATATACCGACGAGGACACAGCTACAAGTGCGTGTAACCTCTGTTCCCGCGACAGACCGTTTAAACGACAGTCATCAAGTCGAAATTTTGAGCGGATTTACGATTCTTGAAAGTAGCGGAGAGGGTGACGCTGATTTCATGCCGTCGTCGCCTATAGGACCTCCGCAGGCATATTCGACCCCACGTGCTGATAACAAGAATGACGAGTCGTGTTCGGAAGAAGATTTTTTTTCGTCTCCAGATGTCGAAGCTTCTAATCGGGCTTTTATCGGACGATCATATCCGAGAAATGATTTGGTACGTGTGATTCATCGTATTTATGCTGTGCCGAACGAAGCTGTGCAGTGTGCTATCGATGAACGATCAGTATCTGAAAGCAGTGACGAAGATGATGAATCTGCCAATAGCACAGCTACAGCAGCAGCAGCAGCCTTTACAAACAATGCTCAGCGCGCAGCAATACAAAGGTTTTACTCGCGGCCCGTCCCAGAGGCCGAGCGTTCTTATCATCAGATCGTCGATCGCACCCGAATGATGTATCATCGGTACGATGAAAGAGATGCTTTTCACAATGGGATAAATGAGTGTAAGTTTAAACTTTATTTCTGACATTTTATAGTTTGAGTAGAGCGGTTCAACGCGTCAAATTTAGATGTTTATATTGATCGTATATACAAAGTGCGTAGAACCGAAGAGTTGCGATGGTTGTATACACAGGCCGAAGACGAAAATTCTCCTCTGTATACGGCGCCGGACATCGCAGATTTACTGGACCGTGTTCATGAAAGTTTTAATGGACCACCAGAAGAATGAATTCAAAAGGAAACATTTATTACTTCGCGCATGTGTGTTTTTAAAAATAAATAAAAATAATGGCTATATAAAATAATAGACTTGTTTTTTTTTTGTAAAACGATTATTGCAGCAGCCTGTAGTGCCTCGATATCGCCGGAGTTTCAAATGCAGAACCGTGTCGACGATTTCGACTCATCCGAAAGCGTCATAAATACTGCTGTAAACACGCCAACGTCGTCGCCGGCCTCGTCGTCAAAGTAGCGATAATGACAGCTCTACTACCCGAAGCAGCAGTGGCAGCAGATATCGCAGCTCCAGCAGCAGCCGTAGCAGCAGCGGCACCCGTAGTAGCAGCAGCAGCAGCAGCCGGAGTAGTAGTGGTGAGCGTAGTATACATAGCGACAGTAGTGTGTATCGTGAGGAAAGTGCGCATAGCGGTGACGAGCACGTGTACACAGCGATAATGATAGCGTCGAGGTTAGCGTTAGAGAAAACGATAATAATATGGGAATTCAAGGTCCAGGTGTTCGATTTGCCATCATAGAGGAGCGTAATCACTATGTACGTAGATTTCGTGTAAATGGTGTGGGAATAATCATGCGTGTGTTAGAGACTATGCCTGAAAATTTTGATCCTATTTTGTGGCTTGAGTTAGTAATGCGCGATATTCACGCGTATTTAGTATCAATAGCGGGCAGTAGTGATTTGATAGGTGTTACGATAAATAGTGAAAATTTCGCGCGCGGTTCAGCTAGTATTTCTCTACGTCCAGTCGCAAATTTTTTTGTGGATGATTTATGGATGCTTGTCAGCGGAGGAACGCAGAGCAATGAAAATTTCGAAATAGACGATAATTTTTCTATTGAAGCTACGTACGTGGAGGTGCCGCTTGGGGCTAGACGAAAGAAAAGTTTTGGTATAAATATGCTGGGTCAACGGTCTTTAATTTCCATCATTCGAAACTGATAATTTGTGCTTGCCGCGATCATTAGTTGTTGGTGAGGCTTTTGTTAACTTAAAAGAAGACGCGACTAAAACGACGAAAAAAGCATGGACTGTAATACGTCACAGTCGTCGCGCCTTACAAAAGGAGCGCGCGTTAGAGTTAACTGCTGCAGCTGGCGTTACAATACGGCCGGCTGGGTGTGGGTTTCGCGAAATTCAAAAATTTCAATACTATTATGCGCGAAAGAATATAGCGATAGTCGTGTACGATAGTCAAACTTTTGGTTCTGCGGAGGCTCCTTTTTTCGACGGTCGCCTTATGTTATACATTCTTCTATCACCGAAAGTCGTTAATATTTGTCACGATGCAGCCGTGCATCATTTTGATACAATTTTGAATTTAACGGGTGCTGCTAAAAGTAAATTTTTTTGCGACCGTTGGAATAAAAAGTATCAGTACGTTGATCGACACGTGTGTAACTCGATATGCCTGCGTTGTTTTGTTACACCTAGTTGTAGCAAAGACGACTTTCAGCTGATTAAGTGCAACGACTGCTTTAGAAGTTTTTTCCGAAACACTTGTTTTTAGAATCATAAAACGGTGGGGTCGTATAAAAAGCGAAATAAGAAAATTTGCGATTTGTTGAAAATATGTCAAACATGTCAGAAACGCGTACACATACATCGTGGAAAGCATGAATGTGGTATTTTATTTTATAAAATTTGTCGGTCACGGCACTCTACAAACGCCGCGTGTTACAAGCAGATTGTGCGCGCTCCAAAACAGCTAAGAGAATCTAAAAAGTACCTTTACGTGTTTTACGATTTTGAAACACAACAAGATACGCTGTATAAAATGCGAGCGGATACGCGTTTGCATACTCCAAATCTATGCGTTGTTCAACATTTGTGTACGGACTGTCTGACACGCGCCTATGATATGAAAATACGCTGCGACACCTGCGGTATACGCGAACACATCTTTCGAGAAAACGCCATAAAGCATTTCATTGAATTCCACACTCGTGAAAAATCGGTGTTTGAGCGTATTATATGCATCGCGCACAATGCTAGTGGTTTCGATTCCCAGTTTATTTTGAAGTATTTAGTCGAAGAGTGTGAAAATGCCAATCCTCGTGTCGTGCTCAATGGAAAAAATATCGTTTTGCTACAATGTGGCCGTACCAAATTTATTGACAGTCTAAATTATTTTCACATGCGATTAAGTTTATTGCCCAAAACTTTTGGTCTGCCACCGTGCGCGATAAAGGGCTATTTCCCGCATTCGTTTAATATCCCCGAGAACGAAAATTACGTCGGCCCTCTACCCGATGAATGATTTTACGCACCAGATTCTATGTCTGTCAAAGAGCGACAAGCGTTCTACGCGTGGCATAACAACGAAACTCGGCGTGATTATGTTTTCGATTTTCAAAAAGAAATAGTAGAATACTGCCGTTTGGATGTAGAGATTTTGCGACGCGCCTGTATTGCTTTTCGAGAGATATTTCTGAATATGGGTAAAATCTGTCCATTCGTTGAAGCAACTACTATAGCAAGTGCTTGCTCGCTTGTGTACAGAAAAAATTTCTTATGCGATAAGCCTATAGGTATTATACCTGCTAGCTGTTATCGCCGAGGTGACAAACATTCTCAAAAATCTATAGAGTGGTTGGTTCAATGCGAACGCGAGTGTGGTCGAGAAATCATTCACGCGGGGCGCGCTCGAGAGTTTCGATTACCCGAGGGTTTTCTAGTGGACGGATTTTTACCACCTTTAAATAGAGAGCATAAAGGCACAGTATACGAGTACGAGGGTTGTTACACGCACGGCTGCCCAAAAGGTTTTGATAAAGCGCGTGAGAAATCGCTGACTTATGGTCGCACCTTTAACGCCGCATACGAAAACACAATGTCTAAATTGCAAAAAATGCGCGATTGCGGCTACGATGTTCGTAGTATAAGGGAATGCGAGTTTGACGAGGTGAAATTGAGAAACCAAGAGATCGCCTCCTACGTGAAAAATCATCCTCTAATGAGTCGAATAACAAGTCAAAGACGGCGAGAAAATCAAATATACAGACATTTGTTCGCTGTACCCGTACATCTGTAAGCGTGGAAAATTCCCAATTGGTCATCCGCGTATTTTCGTAGGTGAAGAGTGTCGCGAATTGATTGGCGATGATTAAACAATCTTGACGGTGTCGAGGGCTTGGTCAAGTGCAAAGTTTTACCGCCGCGAAATTTGTATATGCCGCTGCTGCCTGTTAAAATGCACGGTCGCCTCCTCTTTGCGCTATGTCGCTCTTGTTGCGCCGAGTCGCGCACCGAAGATTGTCATCACGAACAAATAGCGAATCGTGAGTTTACCGGTACTTGGGTGGCGGACGAGCTGCGCAAAGCCGTTGAGCTCGGTTATCGCATAAGCGAGATATACATCACTTGGCAGTACGACACGACGCGCTTCGATGGTACGATAGGTGGGCTCTTTGCGCAGTATGTAAATCTATTTTTGAAGATAAAACAAGAAGCCTCCGACTGGCCCAGCTGGTGTATCAAACAGCTGATAACGAGGCACGCGATGAGCTGACTGTGATGTGCCTCGACCGCGCCGCCGCCGCGGGGATCGTCGTCGACAATAAATTAGGTGGACGGTTGTTTGTTTTTGTCAGTAAAAAAGATGGATATTCGTTGGAAGCATCCGTTCACATGCATCATATCAGGCCCAACGATGTGTGGCAAAACCGTATTCGTAAAACGGTTTCTCGCTAATCTGCCTGAAATGTGCAACGTGCGCTTTGATTGCGTATTATTTTACTATGGCGAATGGCAAGATACGTATAGGAACGAATTCAAAATACCCGGTAATTTGAATATAGAGTTTCGGGAAGGATTGCCATAGCCAAGCGACTATTCCAACGATAACGATAAGAAAAAATTGCTAATTTTAGACGACTTGATGCGTGAATCTTCTAACAGTGTAGTACTCGATTTATTTTTACGTGGCTGTCATCACAAAAACATATCCACTATATATCTATGTCAGAATCTTTTTTACAAAGGTGCAAATCATCGTGATTTGTCTCTCAATTCGAATTACATCGTTCTGTTCAAGAATCCTCGCGACTGTGCGCAAATCCAGTACCTAGCGCGACAAGTTTATCCCGAAGACTTGAAATTTCTGCAAGAGGCCTACATGGATGCATGTAGTCACCCCCATAGCTATCTACTCTTGGATCTAAAACAGGATACGCCGGACGACTTTCGATTTCGAACATGTGTTTTTCCTGAGGATCAGCTGCAATACGCGTACGTGCCTCGTCGTGGCAAATCGACTCGACGATAGATGCAGGGTGCGATACACAACATTATTTAATGTGCCGATTGTAACGAGACTAAAGCAGTCTCTCTGTGACGATGGCCGTACGAACATCCTGCAACAGCAGCAGCACCGATCCACGTATTGTTTGTGGTAAACATTTTTCAAAAAAACACGTTGCACTTTTGAACGCCCTCTGTCATGCCAACGCAAAACAGCGCGATGCCTTGATACGGACCGCTGATAAACAGCTCATCAAGTGTATCTGCGAATGCGCGCTCAACGTCTTACACGGAATAGTCGAGATCAAGGAGTGCGAAAAACATCGTCTAAAAAAGCACAAACGCGTCTTGAGAAAATTGATCGAACCACCAACCGCCGCTCGGGGTAAGGTAGCCGCAACAGCTACCGCCGCCGGCACCCGAGACTAGCACTCGCGCTCAAACATCATCTGAGTCTGGAAAAGCACATTCGCCCCTCATTGTTCACCGTGCTATTTATAACAAGTGTGTAAGGAAGTCCATTTTTTCGAGTTTTTCGAGTCGTCCACTGCGGTGTGCGTGTATAGATGCATATAAATATTTTTTTAATTTTTATTAATTTAAAAAATTTTGGAAATTGTTTCAAAAGTTTGTACGATTTCAAGCTTTAGTAAGGATATGAAAAAAATAAATAAATCAAGAGGAGCGAAAATGGTCGTTTTCGACCCTAGGATTAACTGGCTCGCATACTTATGAGATTGAAATACCTATGCAAACCTCACCATTGGTGACTTTGAGTGCATTGATGACACGTTTTACACAGTAATTGTACTCGAATAATACAAAATCAGTCAGTACACAATGCTGTACATACTGTCATGTATAAGAGCATGCATGTGTAGGGTTAGGTTTTCACTATTAATGTGCACCTCAAAAATCATGTTTCCCCTTTAAAAAACACTGTAGATGAATTTATAGGGTATATATATATATATATATATATATATATATATATATATATATATATTCATCAATTAATGAATATTTTCAAACAATGTCAATGCAGAGCAGGATCATTGGTGTGAAAAGTAAGGTTATATAAACAAATCATAGTGGAGAAAAAATTCTACCCAGATTTCTTCCAAAAATCATGTTTGATTTATCGGGGTTTCCATCTAGATTCTACTCTGGAAACCTGCTAGATTTACAAAAGCTCAATAGCTTTCAGGTACTTTCTCGGGAACGCTGCTACCAGGGTAAATGAAGATTTAACGTGCAACATTAAACTTTAACTAAATAAAACTGAAGACAACAATAGTATATTGTGCGACTAGGAGGGGAAACGGGCTATTTCTAACTAGGGTAAGGTTTGAGCACGAGTTGGAGTCGAGAGCACCGCAGGCGCCCAAGACGGAGACGGGTGCTCAAATCTCACCCAAAGTAGAAATTGCCCTCTCTTCCTTGTTACACACTTTTTTTGACAAGTGGCTGTAAAGACCCGTTTTCATGCATATAGATTGAATAGTAAGTTGCGCATTTTAAGTCGTAAGCCACTCTCTTTTAAAATTTTTAAAATTTTTCAAAAATTTGATTCATTTTAAGTGTTTTTGAGGAATGGAATGGACATTCCCTCCCGCACGCCCGAAATGAACAGCTTGCCATTCTCTTTAGATGCATGGAAACGGGTTTTTTTTTCATGCACGTGTTAAGAAAAAAGAATACTGTTGTCTGTGTTTCAATTCTGACATTTTTTTGAATGACTGAGCGTACTGACGAGTGAGGGGGCACATACATGTAAGTATCCCCTCTTGCGGTAAGCGTGTAAGTCACATGACCACAAGCGGTGACGAGACTATATGATTCTCGCGCATCGCTCTCTTGGATTCGAGCCGTCGCAAAGAACACATGGTGTACACGGCGTATAAGCAGTATAAGTAACTGTACATATATATGGGTGGTTCTCTGTGAAATCGAGCGGTCAAAAAATAAATATCGGGATAACTCTGGGAATATGTTCCTTAGGTATCCATGCGTATCACTCAATTTTTTCAGATTTTTTTCATCATTATCCTTCGAGTTACAGAGGGTCAAAGTAGGTGATCTAAGCATTTTTTGCATTTTTTACACATTTTAATTAATTCATAGCTTCCCAGGGAAGCATTTTTTACTATAGATATACCGATAGTTTTTTTTTTGTAAAATTTTCTCACTTTTTATATGTTATACCTGTCTTATAAGACATTTAAACCTTAATATTAGTAAAAGCAAGATTTTGATCCGGACTAGGACTACCAAAAAATTCATGGAGATAGCTTTTTATAGAGCAAAAGTCCCAGCATAGGTCCCAGAATGGGTCTTGACCATTTTATAACCTAAAAAAATCCATCTAATTTTTGATGTCTAACTAAATTCTACGAAAAATTCTAAGAAAAAAAGTATTCTTGACATATTTCGTGATTTTGCTTCCTTGTCGAGCTAAAGATCGACGAATATCGGACATATCAGTAGTTAATTGTGTATCAAATTTCGAAATTTTCATCAATTTTTAGCTCGGCAAGGAAGAAAAATAACAAAAAATCATAAGAATACTTATTTTCTTAGAATATTCCGTAGAATTTAGTTGTATTTTTTCAGTCCCGTAGAGGGTTTATAATGAGACATAAAAAATTAGATGGATTTTTTTAGATTATAAAATGGTCAAGACTCATTCTGGGACCTATGCTAGGACTTTTGCATTATAAAAAGCTATCTCCATGAATTTTTTGGTAGTCCTAGTCCGGATAAAAATCTTGCTTTTACTAATATTAAGGTTTAATTGGCTTATAAGACAGGAATAACATATATCTATGCATTTAAAAGTATTTTTATTGAAAAGGAGAGAAAATTTTACAAAAAAAAAAAACTATCGGTATGTCTATAGTGAAAAATGCTTCCCTGAATTAATTAAAATGTGCAAAAAATGCATAAAATGCTTAGATCACCTACTTTGACCCTCTGTAACTCGAAGAATAATGATGAAAAAAATCTGAAAAAATTTGGGGATACGCGTGGATACCTAAGGAACATATTCCCAGAGTTATCCCGATATTCATTTTTTGACCGCTCGATTTCACAGAGAACCACCCATATATATATGAACAATAATAAATCCACATTTATCATTTAACATTAAATCCTCTCTGTGTTATCAATATTAATAATGACACGTCAACCAATTAAATATAATCAAGATTAATTTGTAAATTGCGAGCGAAGCGAGCGTTTTTTGCTACTAGTAATGAAAATAATGTAATCCTGTATACAGGCAGAAATAATTAGGGGTAAATAATTTGGTAAATATGTTTTAATGCCACGGATTGATTTGACTTCTTTAAAAGAAGAAATTTCTTTCGACATGACAAGACGACAGTTTCCAACAAATCACAAGACCAAACATTGAACAAAGTTGGTGTCTATTTACAAAATCCAGTTTTCTGTCATGGTCAATTATATGTAACATTATCCAGGGTAATATTGAAAAAATTTAACAATTTTACTTTCGAAAAATATATATCATCAAATATTAAATTAATGATAAACTAATATGTAACGTTTCTACTTTCCCCCGGCAATCAGTTAAATCCAGGATTTGATTAGGGGAAAAGGTTTAATAAAGACTCTGTTTGAATGATTTAACAAAAACAAATATGTATTTGGTATTTAAATTAAGAGGACACAACACTTTGAAATCCTGAAAAAAAGAATTATGAGTAAAAATGACAAAATGAAAGTAAATCATGTAAAATTTTTTTTAGTGATATTTAGTATAAATACCTTTAACTTTACCGTGCTAAAACCTTAATTATCTCTGCTGGCCCATTGTGGCACTCACTGCAATGTTTTGTGAATTTGTTCACTGTCCGTAGGATTCCAAGTGTACAAATGGTTCTCTTGGGCTCCAATTCCAGGATGTTACTTTTCTAAGTTGAAATTTTTAGAAAAGATAGATCTTTTGTTTACTTTGGCTAAGTTCTTTTCGTAGCGTATGAAACCGATTACTTTAAAAGGTATTAAGATTCAAACTCTTCTCTCTCTCTGTATACTCTCACCCTGTATACTCTCTATAACTGAAAATTACTATTTTTATTTAACCTTATAACTCGCTAACTAATTATTTTATAAGTTTCTGAGGACCCTATGGTATTTAAAATACTTAGGTTCAAATTTTATCATGAAAATTATATGATTCGATATTGTGACGGCTGCTCCTTTAGTAAAATAATTAAGATTGATAGTATTTTAAAAATCATTAATATACTGTATATTTGAACCATATTTTATTTATTGGAACTATGAGCTTTTTTACCTAGTAAATACTAAAATAAATTAAAAAGCAAAAAATTTCTAAGTGTAAATAATTTACATATGTCAAGCATCAAGCATTAAAGTTCAGTAGGTGAGATAGGATCAGCTGACTAGTGGTTATTAAAAAAAAAGGTTACAATTTTCAAAAATATTATTTTAATGCACACTTATTGATTACTTAACGATCATTTCCCTACACAAATATGCACATTTATCGGCTTTTTAATGAAAACAGAGATATGCAATAAAACACTTCATCCATACGCAAAAGTTTATGATAAAAAAAATCGTAAAAACAAATTATTAAAGCAAAAATAATATTGATTCCAAAAATATTTATTATATTTGCAAATTATTAAATTTGGCTTGAGATTAATATGATTTGACAGATTTACACCTTAATAATAACAATTCAAATGATTTATTGATAAACTATAAGACGACGTGACGGCAAGTGTTGTGACGAGATTAGCTCGTCTTCACTGTGCACAGAATCCTCGCCTCGCTCTCGTTACTGGAGTCGCCCCAATGGCAGTAATTGCTAATATTTTGGGTGATTGTAGTAGTAACGAGAGGAGAGAGGAGTCGTGGCCAGCAGCTTCATCGCACGTCAGTCACCGGAGCAGACGACGCAATCGCACACTCGGCTGACCAGTGCGGCAACTCCCGGATCCGAGCAGCGCTGCTTTGACTCCCGCCAACGGAAGCAAGCGCGCCGAGACCACGAGGCAACAGCGCTAGAGAGTCGGCAGTGCGGAGAGGGGGAAACCGCACGGCCAGCCGCACGACGAGTCAGCAGCTGCGCGCGCGCGCCGAGTGTATAGCTATACGTATGCCGAGGCCCGACTGCTTTGGAGTGGAGGGAGAAGACCGGATTGGCAACCGGTGGAGGAGCGCCTGCTAACATCTGAGATAAATGTGTAGAGGACATAAGCCCAGTTCATACTGGCGCCGTTGTACGCGGCTTAGAGCCAGAGATATGGTGAAAACAAGGGCGTGAGAGAGTGAGAGAATGAGTCGCGGGTCGAATCGCGCGCGTATTGACTTCTGTATCGACGCCTGTTTAGCCGCCTGCGTGCGAGAAATATCGATTATCGACAGGCTCGATGAGGTCCTCGTGGCGCAGAGACCCGCGACACCGGGGACTCGAGTTCCGGACGGCAACGAGCACGAAACTTGGAGCGGATCCCCGCGGTTTAGATTAACTGCACTAGAGAGTTCTTCGCGAGTTCGCTTTTCTTAGAGTACGAGACATCATCAGGAGGAGAGGAAGTAACAGTTGTGGTGCGGAAATTGGTAGCCAGGTTAGTAAGACTCATAGTGTGGAGAACTCGTAGTGAAGCTAGTGGCCGCCGGGAACGAGCATTCTATTAGAAGTTGAGTAGTGTAATTTGTGGTCAGAAAAAGAGTAAATAAAAATTCTTTCTTACTTTAGTACTTAAATATCGAGCAAAGTGTTGTTTAGTCCCTAATCACCCGCTATTTCGCATAGTCGTAAGACCGAGAGTATCACTCGAAATACTTTGTGTTCGTCATCGGAACCTCCTCGCGAGGGAAAGAGTTTCTCAGCCGCGGTAGAAGACGAGAGTATTGTGTCGCGGGTAAAGTGTAGTTCGGCCTGGCGCCCTGTTATTAATAAATTCGGCCAGATTATTCTTTAATTGTCAACGTTGGTGTTCGGGAGTTGTTCGCTGGGCCCTCCATCCCAGTGAGCATCCGCCACGTTACAGTGTGCATTTAAATAATATTTTTGAAAATTGTGACCATTTTTAAATAACTACTAGTCATCTGATCTTATCTTACCTGCTGAACATTAATGCTTGATGCTTGACATGTATGAAACTGATTTCACTACATTCATTAGCTTATATTTATGCCCTGGTAGAAATGCTTACCAACGGTAAACTGTTGGCCAAAGTAACGGTTTTAGCAGGTTCGTTGGCCAACCATAATTAACTATTGGGTTATTTTCTGCCAGGGTGGAGACCAAACTTCTAGTTGCCGACATTTTAACTTGTAAAAGGTGTTTTTCAAACCGATTTCATACCCATTTAATGCGGTAAATTAAAGTTCAGAAGAAAATACGACCTCTCGAGAGCCTTATTATCTTGCGTATCTTGTCTTTGAGAACCTGCTGCTGTTGCTATTGAGCAACCTAGATCATCTGGGGCGTAAGGGTCTTGATGATGCTGTCGGACAGCAGGGGTAGGCTTGAATTCATGGCCGGGTGTCACGGGTATGCTAAGCTTGAGGTTGGTCAGACTTCCGGCACTGACGATTTATGGGGGCTGTGTCGGGTCCTCATTAACGTCTATCGCCTTCTCCTCGTCATCGAACATGATCAGACGTTCTGTCTAACGCGCCGTTTACGGATTGATGGTCTTGAGCGTTAAGTGTCGTTTAGTAGTGGTCGGAGCAGCTCTGGCAGTCGTCGTTGCGGCGCTCGCCAATTGTAGCGAACTCTGCTACACTAATATGTGAGGGCTGATCGAAACCGCTGCAACGGAAAAAGAACGACGACCTCGTCGTTCATTGTCGACTCATTCCAAAGAAACAAGGGGATGAGGTCTTGGAGATATATATATATATATATATATACTATATGTTGTACCTGACTCCTATAAAAAATTTCAACGCGATTCTAGCTGGTCAAAGATGAGGTTTCAAGCAATTTTTGCATTCATTTTTTGCCTATTTTCAATGATTTGTAGCTTATAAGGGATGCATTTTTAACTAGAACTATCCAAATACTTTTTTTGTGAAATTTTCTGAATTTTTCAATAAAAATACTTTTAAAACCCTATATGTATGTTAAGGCTACCTTATTTGCATTTTAAACCTTAAAATATGAAAATCTGAATGTTTGATCCGGACTCCCAGAACCTCAATACAGTAAAAAGATACCTTTTTATAGTAAAAAAGTAGCTGTGAAGTTTTAGAATGGGCCTGACCTTCAACTAGAAAGTATTACATTCAAATTAGACACTTATAACCTAGTATATTTTATGACTACCGATACTAACATGTGTTTCCCTAAAATCTCAAGCGTACTAACAATAAGACCTTTTTACGTCTGTAATCGAGGCATAAAAAAAACTCATTTTTTTCAGTTTTTGATTTATTATTGAAAAAATAAGTAGTCACTTGATAAGTAGTCATCACTTGAAATTTTAATGGGATATAGTTTGACACGTGACCCATCGGCATAATTTTTTTTGTAAGGTTATGATGTTTAGTTTTAAAGATAAAAATTAAAGAAAAATCATGTTTTCATTTTATCTGCCGAACAAAGCGGTCGATCCCCAGGACCAAATAAGGAAAAGTAGTTAATTTTATTGTCTTTTAAATGCATTTTAGATAAATCGTTGTAACTATAAAATGATTGAAAAAAACGCAAAATAGTGTTTTTCAAAAATCAAAAATGGCCATAAAAAATAGGTAAGAAAATTAAAAATAACTGTTTTTCCCAAATTCAGAATCCAAAAATAGATATGCATGTTAGATTTTATCAAGTGGCGCGGTAGCGCCACGAAGGCGAGTTTGAGAAGCAGACGGAGCCGCAGCGCCCGCGCCACTATTTACTTCTATATTGTTGTTCGGATTTTTCATTTACACAAAAAAAATGCTTATCATTACTGTTCGTAAGTTATTTTGACTTAATAGCCTGTTTTAATGCTAAACTATGATTTCCAATCAAAATATTAGCAAAAAAGCGGTTTTATGTCATAATAAACGAGTGTGTATTTCAAGAATGCTCATATGCTCATTCAAACTTTCTTCCTCAGCCCAAAAGTGGCAGGACCGTGAAGTTAGCCGCAACAAGTATTAGGACCGTGAAGTTGACCGCGCAGCTATATACAGATTGATATTGCTTTCTCATCGGTTTTTCTGCATGCTCGCTCACATGTAGTTTTTAGTGTCTAGGTGTAGAAATAATTCGAGGGCGGTGTCTAGGTGTACGGGGTGGCCGATGACGAGGTCAAGGAGGTGCGCTTCGTAATTTTCTTTTGTCTAGCTAAATACATCATTCGAGGTCGGCGTCTAACTGTACAGGGTGGCCGATGACGAGGTGAAGGAGGTGCGCTTCGTAATTTTTTTTTGTCTAGCTAAATACATCATTCGAGGGCGGCGTCTAGCTGTACAGGATGGCCGATGACGAGGTCTAGGTGGTGTGCCCCGTGATTTTTGGTGTCTAGGTAAATAAATCATACGAGGACGGCCTCTACCCTCGTAGAAGGGTACTTTGACATAATATGCCCACATTATGTTGACTATAACTTGATCCACTAATGGGTTTATAACCTAAAATTCATAAACTTAATAATCAAAACTTTAAATCAGTAAATTTTAAAATCATTGACGTTTAAACGAAGGTTTTTGCAACAAATTTGGAAAATATAAGGTAATATGTTAGGAATGGCAATCTAACCTTACACATAATTCATGCATGTATACAAACATGACTACACTCAACACTCACACTGAAATGTACACTTTGTATGTGGGTTTAGATATTAGAAACATTAAGTAAAATTTGTGTGTTCAAGATTATCAATGATGAAGTGTAAAAGTGATGATTTTGACAGATATTCCCAACTCAGTGTTCGACTCAATCGCAGGCAGTATTCATCGTTATAGTGCCTTATATGCAGTGTATTCATGCAAGATGTTTAATTTGTAGTTTCGATGCTTATTTTATTATGTAGAAACAGGCTAGCGTAACAATTTTTGCTTGTCTGTCTTTGCTAGCTGACCTACATCGAACCCCATGGCTCCGGGGGCAAAATTTACATATGGGTGTTTATATGAAAATTTAAACTACAGCACTTGAGATAAATACAAGTGCATATATTGTTTTAACAGCTTGAAACAAATCACCATGCAAAATTTCAGCCCTCTAAGTATGGTAGATTTTAATCGAGAGCAAAATTAAATTCTCAATGATTGTACGATTACTTTTTTCAATTTTTCTTTTTGCTCTCAATTTAATCTATCATACTTAGAGGGCTAAAACAATATATGCACTTGTCCTTATCTCAAGTGCTGTAGTTTAAATTTTCATATAAACACCCATGTGCAAATTTTGCCCCCGGAGCCATGGGGTTCGATGTAGGTCAGCTAGCAAAGACAGACAAGCAAAAATTGTTACGCTAGCCTGTTTCTACATAATAAAATAAGCATCTACACTACAAATTAAACATCTTGCACGAATACAGTGCTTATAAGGCACTATAAGGATGAATACTGCCTGGGACTGACTCAAACATTGAGTTGGGAATATATGTCAAGATCATCACTTTTACACTTCATTATTGATAATCTTAAACACACAAATTTTACTCAATGTTTCTAATATCTAAACCCACATAAAAAGTGTACATTTCAGTGTGAGTGTTGAGTGTAGTCATGTTTGTACATATGCATAAATATGTGCAAGGTTAGGTTGCCATGTATAAAACGTTCGCCATAATTTTATGGCATATTATGCCCACTTACCATCGCCTGTTAACAGCTGTGGCCACAATATGCCACATAATCTGGCTACTGGGCATAAAATTTGACATATCGTGGCCATATTAGCCTCAATTTCCTACGATGGTAGGTGTACAGGTGTACAGGGTGGCCGATGACTAGGTCTAGGTAGTTCGAACTTGATTTTGGGTGTCTAGGTGTAGAAATCATTCGAGGGTACTATATCAGAACAATCAGTGAATTCATTTCATGGTGATAAAAATGTTACAAAAAAGCCATGGTTGAAAGGTTCTCTAGATGCTTATATTTTATTTTTAGGAGAAATATGAAATACTCAAAAAAAAATTACTAAAAAGGACTGAAATCTCTTTGAGGTGGTAAGACTACGCGATAGTCGTCTTGATTGGGTGCGATTGCGTGATCGTCGTAGTGAGGGAGAGCGATTGTGCGATCCTCGCAGTGATGAAGATCCATTTCGCGATCGCCGCCGCACGGCAGTAGAACTATGCGTTCGCTTCGGTTTAGCTGTATTTTGACGGTGGCTCTCATGGGATGTACGACTTTGAGATTGACTGTGTGTGTCAAGTTGCGAATTTTCTTTCACAGGGTTTAGTGCACTGTGAGATCCTGTTAGCGGCAATTTACTATTTGTTAAGGTCAGAGAGATGCTTAAAACTTGCAACAAATTTGATTTATGCTCTTCTTGCGATGTTTTAGCAATAGGGTAGAGTACGGATTTTCTTGATTTTGGAACGGTCGTTATTTTTTCAAGTGCTAAAGTTTTACGTGGCAATATGGGACTGGAGCTCGTATGCTGTGACTCAAAGCTTGGAGAACGTGAACGTGAATTTATTGGCATTGGTGTGATTGTTCCTGTAGAGTTGCATCTGGGCGAATTTTCATTGACAATAGTTAATTTTTGAGTAACCGACTCAAGCGAGTAAGGTTTTTGACTTGAAGACGGAAGATTTTCAGTTGCATGCTCTGGACTATTTTGCAAGCTTTGTTTAGCGGTTTTTTTTTAAAGTCATTTTTTTCATACTTTTTGCTCTTTTACTTTAATTGTTTGTTTGATTATCAAGCTTTCTTTTTTTAGATTCCTTCCATCCATTTTTTAGATTTCCTAAAGTCGTTATCTGATTGCCTAAGATCGCTTTGAAAGACGTCACTATCATTTTCTCTGGTATTTTCTGATTAACGAATTCTAAAATAAAAACAATCAGTTATGTGTAATTCAATATTTACAATAAATGTAATCAACTACATAAAATACTTACATAATACTGTATTTTTAATATCGTCTGGTATACCTGGTCGATTTTTATTACCAACAACAGCCATGTTTTTCAAATTTTCGTCTCCTAAAATACGGCTCATAAGACGTCTCACAATTTCATTTGCTCTTGTAAATTGTATGGTTTACGTGCGATGAATATTAATAAACCAGCTTATGGCGTGAAATGTCCATCTGCTCTATCGCTATTTGTGTACAAACCGATTCGAACAACAAGCGTAAACGTTATGCACTTTGTTTTTAGTGGAATTACGATGCAGCTATTAAAACTATGGTTCGACGTGAAATTCGCGAATGAACCTTTCTCTATTAGAGTTTCGGTTAAACTTATTGACACTCGTTTATGCTCCCTTGCGCCACCGTCGTACATATATATACTTACTACGTAACTTGCCATGCCCCTTACATTTTTTTCATGGTGTGGTCTAATTGTAAGTATAACTTTCCGCATATTTCATTTGTGTACATAAACTTATAAATTGTTATTTTATTAAAATGAAATATTTTACATGTAAAAGTATGTACCATGAACAAAATGTAAGGGGCATGGCAAGTTTCTTCGTATATATTCTTCTGATACTGTTCAGTAGGCAGAAGCGACCCTCAATGCACTTCTTCTATAAACTATTCTTCTTTAACTGACAGCTTTCGTGCATAGGACTTCACCATCATAGCATCCGCCCATATTGAGGTATCATATAACATAACTGATGTAGTTACACTGGCTAGGAGTAAGCTTCGACCCTGCGTTGGCTCACCTACATTTGGCATTAGTCGCAATAGTGCAGCACCTACTTTTGCTGCCTTTTTGCTCACCCTCTCGAGATGCTGCTTAAACGTTAGTCTGGCGTGCATGGTGATTCCCAGGTACTTGATGGTCGGCTGAGAGTCTATTTCGTGTCCGTCTACTGACAGCGTTATTGTCTTTATTTTTTTCCTACTAGATATAAGGATAAACTTTGTTTTATGGCTAGCAAGCTGAAGTCCAGTCTGCTTTAGTCAATTGCGGATTATACCTACTGCCTCGTTAGCGATTTCTGTCACCTCTTCTTTTTGCTTTGCTACTACAAATACTGTAATGTCATCTGCAAACCCGGGTAGCTCTAGCCTAAATACTCCACCGTACATGATGTTCCACAATAATGGGCCAAGCACTGACCCTTGTGGGACCCCTCCGGTTACGTGATAGATTTTTGTGCTGCTCTCTGTGTCATACAAAAGGGTTTTATTTTTCGGATAGTCAGACATGATCTTGCTTATATATGCAGGTACCTCTTTTTTCCGTTGTGCTTCGTGTAGCTTGCCCCAGCTGGCTGAGTTAAACGCATTTTTAACATCCAGTGTAATAATAGCACAGTACTTCTTGGATTCTCCTTTCTATCTTTTTCCTTCTATTGCAGTTCTAGCGGTGTCGACTACTAAGCTTACGGCGTCAAGAATGGAGCTTTTTTTTTGAAGCCGTATTGATATTCCGCTCGTCCGCCTGGTTTTTCAATGACTTAGTCCATTCTAACGCCGATTATGCACTCGAAAATTTTGCCTGGGGTGTCCAGCATGCAGAGTGGTCTGTATGAGGCAGCTTCTCCAGGTGGCTTATCTCCTTTTAGTAGTAGCACCAGGCGTTGCTTCTTCCAGTTTTTAGAAAACGTCCCTTCTTCGAGACATGAATTGTACAAGTCCACAAAGACATCAGGGCGTGTATAGCTTGTTTTGATACAATATTGGGTATGCCATCCAGGCCTGAAGCCTTATTGTTCCCAATTCTTTTGCATGCAGCCAGTAATTCCTCTGTGGTGATTGTTGGAATGATTTCATTATTTGCCTCTGCTTCAGGGATAGCTGTTACTTCTAGTTAAAGGGGAAACAGTGTGGTCACAATACGGTTCAGTAATTGCAGGCTCTTAGGAGGGGGGATATAACCCTCCTTTATCTTCTTCATTACTACTTGGTACGGTCGCCCCCAGGCATCCAGCTCAACCTCGTCCTGTAACTCTTTAAGGCACCGTCGTTTATTTTCTCGGATTTTTTTTTTAATATCCGTTTAGCATTCTTCATTTCTTTATTTAGGGCGTCCACTATTTCTCTACCACAACCTGTGTTATAGTTTTTCTTCCGAGCCCGCTGTTTCCGTCTTCTGGTTCGATGACACTCGCTGCGGGCCGCGTCAATTTCTTTATCCCACCAGTATACTGGCGGTCGTCTGTTGTTGGGAGCCCTTATTGGCATCGTTGCGTCGCAGGCTCGGGTAATATTTTCTATTACCTGCTCGACCTTATCATTCGCAGATCCAAACAGCTGCATTTTCTCTAGAGCCAGCAGGAATGTCTCCTTATCATAATCCTTTGTTTTCCAACCAACTTTTTTTGTCGTTGCCCTCCCGTTGGATTTCTGCTTTGATCCCGTTGGATTTTTGCTTCTTATCTCCATTATTATCGCTTAGTGGTCACTAATTGTGTAATGATTGCTCACCGTCCACGGTCTATCTAAGTCAATCAGGCAGCTGCTGACAAACAAGAGATCTATGATGGACCCTGCGTCTCCTCTTCGAAATGTGTAAGAACATCCCTGCTTAACTAAGACCAAGTCAAGAAGGGCAAATACTTCTAATAGCGCTCGTCCTCTTTCAATTGTACTTTGGCTGCCCCACTCTACTGCTTAGGCGTTAAAATCGCCTGCTATCAGGACAGTTGTTCACCAATAAACAAAATGAAACGGTCATGGCAAGTTACGTAGTAAGTATCTTGAGAGTTGTTCCTAATTGATCATTATATAACTTAACTTTAAGTTAAGTACCCCATATGTGGCGCGTCCCCTGGGTGTCGGATAGGGGAATGCTTATCGGCGCGTCGAGGTCTCCTCAACCGGCCGAAGGGTAGAGCAGAAATAAAATATGCTAGAGGTCTGGACATGCCCTTCTTGACTTGGTCTTAGTTAAGCAGGGATGTTCTTACACATTTCGAAGAGGAGACGCAGGGTCCATCATAGATCTCTTGTTTGTCAGCAGCTGCCTGATTGACTTAGATAGACCGTGGACGGTGAGCAATCATTACACAATTAGTGNTATCATTTTGCCCAGTGTCTTGTGAGAATAAGCGGCAAAATGTCCCGAGTCTCGTACCGCAACACATGTGATATAAAAATATAATAGTGTATTGTCCGCAGCAAATCGAGTCGATGCTTTGAAGAGTTTTTGTATTCCAGCGAAAATATTTACAGTTATTACGTAGGCGTTCTATATGATAATACGTGCCCAATCTATTTTTGTCAATGTAAATAGCTACCCAGTGTGTTCCTGGTTTAGTGTGATCATCTGTGTTACACACTATTGCTGCTGGCATCATCAACACCCGCGGTATCGATCTGCAGCGTAAATCCCGATTGTCCGGGCTTTTAAGCCTTCTAGGGCTCTGATAATCTCGGCCGTATTCAATTTTTATTGTAGATGAATCGGTGTCGTTACTCGCGTATTCGTCGTCGTCGCTGCCGCAGGTGTCTTCGTCGCTGTCGATTTTGTCCACGTGCTTTCTCAAGGCCCTTGACGTATATTCTTTTAGCCGTTCTAGCAAGGTTATACAGGTGATAGTGTAATTTTCGTAGTGTTATATCGCCCTCGAACCAGTGCATAGTCGTTGGCGATCCTCAAGGAGCAGGATAACTCATAAATTCGTGCTGTGGCAAAATCACCCAATGAGAAATGACGTGTCCTTGCAGAGAAACTACAGCCACTTCTTTGGGTAAAAATTTGTCTTCTTGGTCCCTGAAGCCCTGAAGTTCTATCACGTAATCGTAATCCATGGTGAATGTATCGGGTGCCGCTGCTGCCGACGTCGATCAACTGAGTCGACGATATACAGCGTCAGAACTCTTATACCATTTTTTCTCTCTCCCACCACCCAGCCACTTTAAGAATTAAAGTCCGTTATAATTTGTCTATTCGAGCACGTTATCAAACTCTGCGTAAACAATGCAGTTTAGCGTTTCCGTTAGAGCTTCGGCGAAACGCACCTCAACGCGTAGCGACCCCGAGCGAACGAGATTCCAATGGCTGGTAAAATGCGCTGACAAATCCGGTGTCAGATCGAAAGCAAACAGGCAAAATCCGTTGGGATAACCGTAACGATCGATATCGAGACCCTCGTTTAGGTAATGTATACCTGTGCCGGAAAAAAGCGTATGATAAGCGTCTACGTATACCTTATGGTCACCGGTAAAGCGTGGCTGCAACGGCCTACTGGGGGCTTGAACGCCGTCCACGTAGAGCGAAATAAAGTTTATGTTAAAGTGTTGAAAATTGAAAGGGTTGAGCTTTCTATTGTCGTTGAAGGCTTTATTTTGAACAAAGCCCAGGATGATCCTTTTGGGTAGCTATCCTAGTATAACGTTGTCCAGGGTGTCGCCGAGTATACCGCTGTGCAGCGTAAACGACTTGACTTCGGCCCTTGTTAAGGGCTGTTGTTTTAGCAAGAGCTTTCGCGTGCGCTAGTAAAATACCCGGGCTTATCATGGCACGACGCACGATCAGTGTGGCCTCCTTGATGTGCACCGAAAATTTTCCGTTGTCGGACTAGTCCATGAGACAAAAGGCGTCTTTGCTACGGACCAATCTTACTCTCACGTCTACACCGTTGATCAGGAATTTCGGTTGATTAAAAACGTCACAATGCAAATGTCCGATCATGTCGACGATTTATTAATAAATTCGCTGCTATACCAGTCCATGCTACAGATATAACACTTATTTTTTCTTTATTTAAATAAATGATAATTGTATTTAGTAAGAAGCTTTTTCCACTACCTCCAGGTTCATCAATAAAGAAACACTTCACTCGAATAGCTTTATTAATTACACTATTTATTACTGCAGAAAATTTTACGTTGTTTATTCGTTAAAGAGCTTAAATTGTATAATGAATCATTTTTTATTTCATTTGTTGCATAAAATCCTTCATAATTGGTTCCCTCAACATCCTCATTAAATTTAGGTAAATTGAAATCAGTCGATCCTTTGGATTTACAAAGTACATTCTACTTATAATTGGCTTACAAACTTTTTTTCTTGGTGTCCATTTCTTTGTGTTTTTATTAAAAACGTAAAAATATGGTATATTAACATACAAGTACTGTCTAGCTTGCGGATAATTTGCATTTAGTTCAAATCATGCAGTCAAAGTTGTGTTTAAGTTTTTATTAATCAACTCTTCTTCTGATCCTTCCTTAAAGAATACTAACTGTTCATTTTTGAAATGTACAGCTAATCAGTAAATTACGCGTGATAAAATGTACATTTAAAATTGTAGTAGACGACACATTGCTTCTGGGGGCTTACATATCTTGTATTTAATTATTGTATTATTTCATCGTAGTTGAAATTTTCTTTTTCACATTCGTTTTCATTATTACCTTTACTTATTTTTATAAATGCACAATCATGCCCCTTATAACAATATTTAAATAAATATTTGACATATTACATAGTTGAGCATACTTCAACATTAATATGACGATTAAATTTCAACAATAAATACGGATTATATGGAACTACAAATCGATTATCAGCTATATTGTTTGTATTGAAACAAATTTGTTTTCCATTGTTACTTTGTCGATAAAGGGGATATCCAGTATTATTAAAAGTTATTTTTACCACAAGAGCCATATATGATTGATTACTTTAAGATATTGTGTAACCTTGAATATTTCATTTCATCAGGTATTTCTGCACTTATAAGTTTATCAACATCATCTGCATTATTCAGTTTATGATTTTTATGAATAAAAGTCAATAAGTGCATATGTGGTAAACTTCTTTTCTGAAACTCAAATACATAAGTATATGCAATACATTTTCCAAAAATGTGTTTTTTAAGAATTTCATTTAATAATTCATTTACTTTTGCATTAAAAACTTTTGCTACTAAATCAGGTCTTTCAATAGCTGATTCATATTTCTCAAATTTTGTTTAATTTCCTTCCATTTTGTATTACATGTCATGTAATAAAAAGATCTGGTTTACCATATTTTTGAACTATTGTCATTAAATCTAAAAAGTTTTATTGTAACGATCGTGGACTTTCTTGAAAATGTTGAAGGTAGGATAACCATTTTTCCAATTTTTACGTTGTCATTATTACTTTTATTTTTTAAGTTTTCTATCACATCTTTGTATTAATCTGTCCTTAATTGGTGTTGATTTTTATTAAAAAAAAAAAAAATAATCGTGAACCTTCAATTTTTACCCGAGCATTAACAATGTATTGTTGAGTTTATTTTCTTAAATTTAAGTAAGGATTAAAATCGTTTCTAATGCTGTTATTAAAATATTGTTTTTGTTATTTTTATTTCTCATATTGGGCATCTATCCAAAACCTTCATTAGGATACATAAGTGGATATGACATAGGATCTAGATGTTTACTAATGTACGGTATATTATAAGGTGCTCTATGTTTTGAATATATACATACATCTTCTGCTGGTTGACCATTTTCACTTACAAATACCACAGCTACTTTATCACATTTAGCTGTGTTATATCTACGTTTATCATGATTAGAATTGCGTGTTAAATACATTATAATTTCTTTACTATTAAACTCAACGTTGTTGTTTTCAGAACGATTTAGTTCTTCCTTTTCGACTTAGTGCATCATTTTGTATGATTTAGCGTACATGTTTACGTGTCGAAAAAAATTACCTAATTCGTTTAATAGCATTAGAGAACATGACACATTAGTTTGTTATCGTGATTGCGAGGCAATTTCATTATCAATGATGTATAGTTGCACATATCTTCTGGCTTCGTTTTCGTCTGGATGTAAGGTATAAATATTGTGGAAAATTTTACCACTTATTCGAATAACTTGAGGGCCGTTCCCAAAAAGAGCGTCAAATCTAGCTTCAAAACTTGTGAAGGCAAGTGTATTATTATATTGTCTAATATTATTTAAAAAGTGTTCACTTTCATCAGTATTTCCAGAAACTCTTTAAAACGTTAAGGATAAGTGCTATTGTCAGATATTATCAATTTTCTTTAGTAAAATCCCTTTACCCTCCTAGTATCATACGATATTTTATGGAACAACGTATATAAATCAAGATTTAGCAAGTGCATTTTTGCACGAGTGTGACTTATTGTTAGATCGGGGTTTATGCCACCGCGTGTCATAAAACATATATGCATGTCAAATTTTATAACGATCGGTAGCATGGTTCCAGAATCATAACGGTATACGTACATACACACACAGCCATCCGCACGGACATTTTCTTAAAACGCATGATTCGAACCTAAAAACCTTCAATTACGTTTCGATGAAGTTTTAGCGAAACTGAAAATTTTATTATTAAAAAGCTTCCTCTAGAAGAAAGCAAAATCAATGGCAGTAAGGATTATTTCTAAGAGGATATTTATATTAAGCCATGCGTATTAAAAACCCTCTTCAATCTTTTCGGAACCCTGTTAAATCTTTTCGGAAAAACAATCGCCACGGTAAAAGTTGTGTTTTAAAATATCTACAATTTTTGTATCAAACGTTTTTATGTTGAATGTATAGACGCAAAGTTATAAAATATATAATTATTGCTGTAAAAAAATGATTTTTGGCAGTTTACTGGAATCAGAATCATTGTCTATATCTGATATTAGCCGAATTTTTTTTTGTCAAGATTTACAACATTCCTTTTAAACTTTTTTTATTATTATATACTTCAAATTTGAATTATTGTTCACAAACCGTTTATAGTGATATTTAGAAGTGACCATATTCGCTATGTATATAACGTGGGATCAAGTCCAAATTTATTCTGTCATCATAGTGGGATAAGAAGACCTTACAAGAAAAATTTAGACCAAATAGGCGATAATCATGTTGAAATAATCGCGCTACACCAAATTTTATAATAAATTATGTGTATTTAAAACGATTCGTAAGAATAAAGCTAGACTTCCGTATCAACGATTGAAATCGACCATTCATACATCAGCCAGAGAAGCATTGTTTTAAGAAACTTTTGTCGACAATTTTTATGAAAAAATTGAATGCAAATCTATACTTATGGAACATGCATTCTTAGTATTTATATTAAGAATAATTACTTATATTATTAATTATGTGATCCTACAGTGACATTTTTTACTGGTAGACAATAAAAATCGCGTTTACGGGTAGTAAAGACTTTATCATCTGTATTTTAAAATCGTTTATTTTATTATATTTATATTACCCAATACTAATCAAACAATAAACGAATGAGAATGAGCTAAGGGCAAGTGCATTTATGAGACAAAGTGAGCACTGTAAATCTACACAAGTTCATAAAGCCAGCCTAGCCATTGATGTACACTGTATTTTTTGTAACTCATTTATGCATTTCCGATCTCCTCTAATTAAAAATATTTTTGAGGCAGGAAATGGTTTTTTGTCCAATGATCGACAATCAATGACTATTTTATTCATTATGCTAAATACCAAATTTATAAGTAAAGGTTAGAATTTTTTAACCTACATTTTTATTCAAACTTGAATATGTTAAGCAAGCAAGCTAAGTCAGTAATAATGTTAACTCAATAATTATAGTCTAAGCGATAACAGTAATCAAGAAAAACTGCTCCGTTTATTGTCGAAAAAAAATATGTGGTTTTTTTTCTTTATTTATAATTTTTGTAAAAAAAAATCTACAAAGGGGTATTTTTATTCTAATTTGGCTTAAATTTCCTGAGGGTAAATTGCTGATAAAATACGACGTATACATGTTTAGATTAAATTGTTATACTGTTATGTGTAAGTTGTAACAATGTTTGTATGCATAAAAAAATAATTCATAATCAGATACAAATTTACAATAATTAGTTTAATTATTCTAAAGACAGATAATTCCTAATGTTTACTTCTCCTGGAAAATAGCAGTGATGAGATAATAAATTATTTAAAAATTAAATTTCTTGATGATATAGAAATAATTTATTGCATGCAGCATGGACAAATCACTCTGTATGAATCTAAATTGACTATAGAATTTTATCGTATTATATAATAGTTTAATCAAACGTTTATTTAACAAAAAAATAGCTTAAAAGATAATAATTGCGCGTGTATATATATATATATATATATATATATATATATATATATATATATATACACGCGCAATTATTATCTTTTAAGCTATTTTTTGTTAAATACGCGTTTGATTAAACTATTATATAATACCATAAAATGCTACAGTCAATTTATATATATAGGCACACACACAAAGAAAAACAAACCGAAATGAAGCCCACTATTGGATGTTACATTGTATGTGGATTCACACTTTTTTAGTTGAGTGTACTTTACAATACTATGATATTTCTTCGAATAAGAAAATTACCTTGGAAAATTACTATATACATATTCGACTTGCATGCGCGGCGCACTTAACGCTGCAACTAAAAATTCTGCACTGATTTTGTCACCAGTCCTATGAATACTGCTACGAGAAGCAGCGGCGATTACACTGATATCGCAAGAGCTTTCGCATACCTAACCTTTCATCTTGTGATGTTTGTTTCAGTTTTATGGCATATAATATTATTTGAAGATTCTTTTTAAAAAATTATATTTTCCAATTGCATGACGATCTGAATAGCGTATTTATATGCGCAACAGTCTCTCTCTCTCTCTCTCTCTCTCTCTCTCTCTCTCTCTTTCTCTTTCTCTCCCTCTCTCTCTGCATCTGCCTCTCTTTTGCTCTCGCTCTGACTCTCTATTCATTCCTGGTTTAAATGCGTGCGCATGAGTCATTATATTTGCATGCATACTGACTCATGCGCACAAGTGTTTAATTAGTGCGTACGAGAAATCTAAAATGTGTATGTGTGCACGCGCCTATGTTAACATACATTGCGTAGCTATTATTTCGCTTTTTTGATAACATTAATAAAATTGATAACAAGTTTTCATTGCGTAATTTTGTGCACTTGTAACAAATAATAATACTTAATTATACATCATATGTATATGTAGCTGTGTGTGCATGTATTGCATAATAACATACTTGAACGGAAAGAAACTTTTACGTAAAAATTGGAAGATATTTCATGAAAAATTACTGTACCCTATAGTACCGAAGGAACAAAGTCGGATTTTATTAAATTTTACTATACCAGTATAGTAAATTTTTAAGATACTAAATTTTACTATACTACATAGCAAATTTTATAGAAAGAAGATCTTTAAGAAATTTTTTGTTCTCCAATCACCTTTTGCTTTCTTCCTTAGGAAGAAGCTCTTGATGCTCAGAAAACAATTATTATATTCTAATTATACATTATATTTATTATGTTTTACAAGTTTTAAGCGATTATTAATTTAGAAGAGAAAGCTGTAACAAATAAAGAAATTAAAATTTTTGATGTGGCGGCGGGCGGGATCGAACTTGGGACCTCCGGCGTGCGAGTCGAGTACACTGACCATTCACCTAAGAGAACATTTAGTTCCAAAATCTCATATATTATAAATACCTAAACATACAAACTAAACTGATTATTAATTATGAATATTAGCTTTATGAAAAAAAATCATTTAATAAATTTAAAATTTGAAATTTGAGGGCACACCTACCAGACCAACTTTTTTGGATTCCTTAGGCCACCCAGAACCCGAAAAACCTTAGGTTCCCAAGATTAAAAAATACCTATTTTTTGTTGGGCAGTTTAAATTCTTTTATGGGCATTTAATACGGGTTAAATTATCGAAAACAAGCAACGATTCAACTTCATCCACTCTGTGTATGAAGGTGCAATCCAAAAATGTGTACTACTAGGATCGAAGTATTAGAAGAGAGCTTCAATTTGAGGGCCGGTGATTTGAAAATGGTTGCCTAGGGAAAAAGTTGTCTAGGCTTGAAAATTGCGAAAAATCATGAATACTTGGATTTTTTACAAAAATTGGCGATTTTTATTTATTTATTTATTTTTTTAAATCCTTATAACTTTGGATCCCAGCAGTCAATTTCGACCATCCGAGGCTCAAATTGTAGCTCTTTTTTTCTGCTTTCGCTTTGAAAATCAGATTAACATTTTGATTTTACAATCAGCTATATATATATATATATATATATATATATATATATATATATATATGCCCATCAATTATGGCTGCCTTTTGATCTTATTCATTGCCATATATATCACTGATAGACCAGTGAAATGTTTAATCTAAATTTTCAAAGCGAAAGAGAAAGAAAAGAGCTACAATTTGAGCCCCTTCCGGTCGAAATTGACTGCTGGGATCAAAAGTTATAAGGATTTTAAAAATAAGAAAAATCGAGAAATTGGTGATTTTTTGTCATTTTCAAGCCTAGACAACTTTTGACCTAGACAGCCATTTTTAACCCACCAGCCCTCAAATTAATTCTTTTTTTCAATACTTCGATTCTATTAATCACATTTTTAAATTGCGCCTCCAGACAAAAAATGGCATTTTCCTGGTTTTCGTTAATTTCCCCCGTATTCAATTCCCATTAGAGAATTTAAACTGCCCGGCAAAAAATAGGTATTTTTTAATTTTTGCAACCCAAGGTTTTTCGGGTTCTGGGTGGCCTAAGGAACTCAAAAAGTTGGTCTGGTAAGTGTGCCCTCAAATTTCAAATTTGTTCATTCAGCCCCTGAACTGTCCGTTTTTTTCTGGATTTGCACACACTAGCGAGCGAGCACGTGTTTACACGACCAAAAATTTTGTTATATTGCCCTAACCTCAAAATCTATTATGTCAAAATCAACAGGGACGGTAATTTCTTGCCGTCACGAAGATCCTTTTCTCATTTCCAATAATATTTGCTAACTGACCTACAGAGTACTGGAACAAACTTAATCAAATTTTACTATACTAGATAGCAAAAAGTATATTCCCAATTTTAACTATACTGCATAGCAATTTTTGATACGGTGGGTATCATAAATTGGCGAATATATAGTAATTTTTGGTATGAGTATAGTAAATAAGCTTAGAAGTCGAGTTTGTCTGCTCATTTGTTAGAAGTATTATAGTAATGTTTACGTGAATATTTTTCTCCGTGTGTGAGCGTATATTTTACCTACTTATGTAATCGTTTCTATGACCCAGTCTATGACTATGTCCATGCATATATAAGAAGTGTACTCTAATGTATACGTGATTAAAAAGATTAGTTGTTTTCACGAGACAGATTTAATTCACGGCCTGATGAAAACTTGGATGACGATAAAATTGGATGGTCAAAAGTACAGATATGTGAAAAATAGGAAAACTATAGATGAGGAATGATAATTCTGAAAGTAAATTTTAAAAATCTCTGTCTTTAAAAAGTGATGGCCGGGTTTTGAAGGGGTGAGGGTAAACATTTTAAAAAATAAAAATTTGAAAGGGTAAAGATTAGAAATTTAAAATTTATAAACTGAGATTTTGAAATGAAAAAATGTATAAAACAAAAATGTTTAATTGAAATACTGCGAAAGTGATTTTGTAGATAAAATATTGATATTTGTAGTCTGATATTTGTAGTTAAAATATTGCAAAAGCGATATTCTTAGGAATTTCCAAATGTAGGTTTTCAAAATAATTACCTTTCCAATATTCTGGGACTTAAAATTTTACCTTTCGTTATAATTCAATTCGTAATTTTTTCTTTCAAATATATATTTTTCAAAATTTGTACCCTTACCCGTTTTGAAGCCATTAATATAGCAATTCGATTGATTGGATTCAGTCTGAATTTAGTTGCGACTTTGGACTTCAAACCATAAGAAAATTAAGCACGCGAAGTGCGCGTTAGGTTTAGATGGTATTTAAAAATAACGAAGCACCAAAATTCGTAAAGATCAAATCTCGGAATACTCAAGAGATCCTTAGCACCGCTTTCAGCTGCCCTATCTCGGATGTGTTGTCAGTTGCCGTAAACGTACTGCACCGAGGCCTGTTCCAGCCAGGTCTCAATCCAGCACAGCATTAATCAGATGTGTTTGAATAATACGTTTCATAAAATATTAATTTTTACGCTTTCTATGTAAACAAATCTTAAAAATTTATTTAAAAATATATTCGTTGTTTTATTTTTTGTTTCAAAATATACATTAGGATATCTTATATTGACAAACTTTTATAGCCTTATGAGATTCAACCCTCTCTCTCTCTCTCTCCCTCCCTCTCCCTCTCTGTCTGTCTGTCTCTCTCTCTCTCTCTCTCTCTCTCTCTCTCTCTCTCTCTCTCTCTCGTGGCCAGGCTTGCTAGTCCGGGGTTGGTCAGGGACGTTATGCGAGCAAAATGCGCACTCGCTAACAATTGCCTGACCACAGACGACGTCTAGCCTGGTGTCCTGAACCCGGAGGCTGCTGCCTGCCTGACTGGACAAACAGTGTTTATTGATGAGATGTCCCAAAAAAAATTTTTGCTTTTTAAGAATCTGAGGCCCATTGCATAAGGACTGGGCTTCAAATACGTCTGGCATGCGGGCGGCAGGTTCCTTGCTAGACGCAGAGGGGGGGGGGGGCGAGCGCGCGCACGTTTTTGTGTCTGCTGCCGATTTGCAAGACATTCTCAAACCAGACTCGGTGTCAGACCGCACACATGACTGAGATGAAAATACCGACACTACTTCACGTAACAGACCTGAGCCGGACCCGACAAACAAATCGGCAGTAACTTAGTCAACATCGTCACCATCATCGGCGTCTGCAACATCTGCACCATTATCATTGCAGTCGTCACCATCTTCATTATCATCAACATCGTCCTCGCCGTCAACTGCGCACTCTACATGACTGGCGAGGCCTCTCGACAATGCGCTGGGGGGCTAGGAGATGCTTAAGCGCGGGCTTACGCAATGTAAACTCAATTATGGCTCGCATTGAGATAGTCCGGAATTACTTGACGGAGCATCCGTCGTACGACGTCTTTGGCTTCGCGGAGACATAGTTAGTTCCGATTGTGGATTACAGCCTCGTTAGCGTCGCGGGATATACTATCATCAGGCAGGACTGAAATGTTAATGGAGGCAGTGTCGCCCTATTTGCGTGCAACAGGTTGAAAATTAAAAAGCTCGCTTCATCTGACACTTTGGGTATAAGTAAACCTGGTATTCCAGAGTACCTTTTCTGTAGCGTACAAAGTGGCGACTCACCTCTAGTATTGCTCGGAGTTATCTACAGACCTCCAAAAATTCCGATGCAGAAGGACTCGGACCTTTTTAGTGTCCTGCGGGACCTATGCGGCGATTTCAGTCATAAAATCATTATGGGTGATCTGAACTCAGACCTACTATCTGGTTCAGATGACGCTGCCACCATCAATCGTCTATCTGGGGAGGTTTCTCTTCAGATAATCCGACATGGTCCCACGCATCATACCTCATCTTCTCACACTTGGATTGACCTAATCATGACCGACAAAAACGACACGATCCTGGACTCTAGGAATGAGGGGCTGCCTAGTTTCGGCAAGCATTGTGTCATAGATGTCTCGCTCGACATCTACTCTCCCACTCCAGTGAAAGAGACTTTTTCTTACCGTGACTACAAGAGCATTGACACATCTACTCTTGTCGACCTCTTGTATTGTTGCGACTGGACAGCCATACATTTCATTGAATCCGATCTGGAGAGTGCTTTAAGTGCTCTTAACAATAATCTAAAATTAGCTATTGATGAATTGGCGCCGTTGAAAACGGTTTGCCCGCGTAAGAAGTATGCTCCTTGGTCTAGACCAGGGTTAAGGATTCTCATCGATAAACGCAATGCAACACTCAGGCGCTATGAACGCACGGGAAGAGCGGAGCTTTTCGATGAGGTTCTTCGACTCACCAATGAGGTCGACATGCGTTCTGCTCAAGAGCGTAAATCCTTCCTTTAACAACAACTTTCAGACGCTCTTGATGAGAATAGAAATATTTGAAAGGTTATGCGTCATCTCGGCCTCCTACCTGGGCGTAAGGAGCAGTTTTTCGATTTCACGCCGGGTGAGCTGAATGAGCACTTCACGGGAATATCGGCATCACCTCTCGAAAACATAGACAATGCAATGGACACTATTTTACTTGCAAGCGAGGAAGGCTTCACCTTCAGTCCAGTCAATATGAGTGTCGACGGTGTTCCATGCGGGGTGGTCGTCAAGGCCCTCCCAATCATTGGCGAGTTTATTTTAAATTTATTTAACGGCTTCTTCGCTCAGGGAGTCTTTCCGAATATCTAGAAGCAGGCACAGTTAATTGCTCTAAAGAAGACCAGCGCTCCTTCCAATGTCACCAACTTTCGTCCAATTGCACTGCTCTGCTTCCTTTCAAAGGTACTTGAGAAGATCGCTCACACCCAGATCACGGAGTATCTTAATAAAAGTCAAATATTGGATTCCTTTCAGGCCGATTTTCGTAAACACCACAATACACAAACAGCGTTACTAAAATTGACCGACCGCATACGAATGACCGTTGACAAGAAGAAGGTGACGATTATGCTGCTATTTGATTTCAGCAAAGCTTTTGACATCATGTCACCTTCCAAATTACTATCTAAGCTGAATAGGCTGGGGTTCTCAAGGTCGGCTTTCCTGTGGATCAAATCATATTTACAGGGGCGATCTTAGATCGTAATTTCAAATAATAACAGTACCTTGGAATGGCTTGAAACCAATCTGGATATTCCACAGGGATCTGTCATCGGACCCCTACTATTCAGCTTTATGTTAACGACCTACAGAATATACTTGACGGTAGTACAGTTGAACATCTTTTTCATGCCAACGACCTTCAGATTCGTCTACACACCAGCAAAGATAATTTTCAGGAAGGCGTGGCTCGATTGGCTGAAGCGGCGCAGCTTGTTTCTGACTGGGCGAGGAGCTCCGACCTGCGACTCAACTCCAGCAAACCTATGTCCATTTTTTTTTTTTGGTTCCACAAGTAATGTTAATGATATTAAGTCGTGGAAACTGCCTGGGGTTCCGTTGCCAGACGGAGTGATCGTCCCTTTCAGTGAGACAGTCGTGAGTCTTGGTATTGTATTAGACTGTAAACTTACTTGGAAACCGCGAGTGGATGCCATTACGAAAAAAGACAACAAAGCCCTGTATAACTTGCGGTTTATCAGAGGCTGCACCACTGAGACTCTTCGCAGAAGGCTAGTCGAGACACTCATATAACCACACTTGGACTACTGTACTGTGACCATCCTGGACGCGTGTAACTAACAACGAATACGGTTACAGAGACTGAGCAATTCTTGTGTGAGATTCATCTTCGGGGTTAGAAGGGATGAACTATTAGTCCCTACCGGAGGCGTCTAGAATGGCTACGCACCGATTCCAGAAGGCTCTACTTTGAGGCCATTTTATTATACAAGGTGATTCGGATCGGTGAACCTGGGTACTTGGCCTCATTTTTCGTTAAATACGAGCCTAGACCCTCCGGCAGAGGAGTTCCTCCGGAACTAAACATACCTACTGTGAACACCGAGACCGAGGCTACAGCCTTCCAGGTCCAAGGTGCTCGTTTCTGGAACTCTCTCCCTTCTACCCTGCGAAATCTACCATCCCTCGCCTCCTTCAAGGGGGCACTGTGACGACATCTGCTGGCCACCGAATCGTGATGACTCTGAACTCTCTGGCGCTGCGTTTTTAATCTAGTCTGACTCGGCCTATAGGCCGTAATAATTTTTTTGTATTATGTACTCTGATACTAAATGTGCAATACATATAGGTCTATGACCAAATCTCATGTGTACAGTGTAAAGTTAGAAAGGTTTATTGTGATAATTAATATTGTGATATTTAATATGATTAAATGTGATTTTATGTGACGGTATTTTTACCAAAGTATTATTTTAATCTGTGTAAGACAAACAATTTTACCTTCTAAAATGCTGTAATTATATTTTTATATTCTCTTTTTGTTAGTTTGTATGCGACACAGCCTTACGTGATCCCAACGAATTGTATTGTTTTTTGCTTTGAGCAAATAAAGATCTCTCACACACACACACACACTTACTCGTTCTCTTCTCTTCTCGAAGCTCCTGGTGGTCGTCGGTGTTCCTGTCGACGCCTCCCGGGGCTTTTCGTAGACCTGATGGCGGCTGGCATTCGCGGCTCTCCCACGCCGAGGCTGCTGGCAGCTCAAGTTCTCTGGATGGTGATAAAGGGCGGACTGGCTTCCTTCCTCGTAGATCGAGATGGTCGCTGGCTCATCCGGGCGTTGGCACTTCCTAGTGCCAACGCGCTGCACCTGTAACTCACTCGCGCACTTTCGCACACTCAGGGGACTCTACCAATCTGCTCTAATCGTTGACCTGGTGCCGACGAGCAAAGAAGAACACCTAACTCTCGCAAACGTCGACGTGCTCCGTCGACAGTCGGAGAGAACTCGCCGATTTCCTGCTCGTTCTCGCGCTCACTCTCTCCTTGCGCCCGTCGGGCCCGCGCTTCTTGCTCGCGCCCGATTAGCTCACAGTCCGCGCAGGTAGCAAGCCGCGCATCGGCGCCCGCTGATTGGCTCGCGGAGGACTAATCAGCGCGCGCTCCGACAAGGCTCGCCCTCGCGCCAACGATGCGTGCTCTCGCGCCGACGTTGACGGTTAGCTAGCCCGTTCCCCGAACTTGAGGACAGGCCGGCACCGACAACAACAAGCCGACTAGCTTGTTTCTTCAGCGCATTCAAGGCTTGGCTGTATCGAAAGAGATTCCTCGTATCAATGCGGCTGCGACGTTTGCAACGTCGCAATCTAGCCGAAGTACTCCATCGTACATGATGTTTCACAATAATGGGCCAAGTACTGACCCTTGAGGGACCCCTTCGGTTAAATGACAGGTTTTCGTGACGCTCTCTGTATCATACAAAACGATTCCGTCTTTCAGGTAGTCACATATATCATTCTTATATATGCGGGTACCTCTTTTTTTCGTAGTGTCTCGTGTATCTTGCCTCAGCTGGCTGAGTTAAACGCATTTTTAACGTCCAGTATAATAATAGCACAGTATTTCTTGGATCTTCCTTTCCATCTTTTTCCTTCTATTGCAGTTCTAGCGGTGTCGACTACCAAGCTTATGGCATCAAGAGTGGAGCGTTTTTTTCTTGAAGTTGTATTGATATTCCGCTAGTCCGCCTGGTTTTTCAATAACTTGGGTGTGTGTGTGTGTACTAGTGGGGCTTCGCTATTAAGTAAACCTACAGAGGGCGCCCCTTCAGTCAATGCTACTGCAGACTTCAGTAAAATCTACTGAACTGTCAGTTTCGGATGACATGAGCATCGCTTAAGTTAAAATTACTCGTTGCGCTTTAGTAGAGATTGTTGTTTAGAATAAAGAAGCAGCTGTGTTTGGTAAATACCACAATCCTAGACAATTTTATATTTTAATGAATACCCAAAGTTTCAAAGTTCATATGATAAACATGCACTGAGCTTCATTTTACTTGACCATACTAAGTCATTGATCTTTATTCCATTATGTAATACTAACTGATTGAAGAAATTAATAGATATAGATACAAAATACCTTGTTCAACAAAACTAAACTAAAATGAACCCATTGGAACACTCATTGTGGCTTCGAGTACATTAGATAAAAATTTTACATTTTTCTTGGCATCGGTGATTTGGACCAAAATCTCAAATCAGTTAATTTAATTAATAACACAATAAAGATTTCTTGAGCTTATTAATCACCTCTTGTCATTTTCAAAAAACTACATATCAATACCTTTTGATTTGCAGTTAAAAAGTTATTAGAAAATTATTATCTTTCAAAATTTAAAACCACTACCCAAAGCTTAAAATTCTTTTGAATTTTTTGAATAGCTTCTGAAGCTTTTCAAAAAATTCAAAAGAATTTTAAGCTTTGGGTCGTGGTTTCCAATAGGGTCACCCTCCTACCATTGTCTGGCTTTCCCAGGGCTCCTTCTATAGCTGCCCTCGCCTCTTCTTCCATAGCTTTCTTCCCCGTCCCTTATTTCAAGGGTGGCCTTCCGTTCTTCCTTTTTGACCTGTCCAAGGCCCAGCACTGCTCTTTTTACTTCCGCAGTAAACGCTGCCCGTGCACGTTGGTTCTGCCGTCGGCGTACTCGATTGTTTTCCTCATTGTATCCTTCAGGATCGTCAAATGTCCGCCTTGCATAGCCGGATTGGGAATTCGGGTCCCTGGTGACGACGCACTATGGGATATTTCGACTTTTTCTGTTTCAAAATCAAATAAGTCCGAATCCAATGGGTCGATCAACATGAAATTTTTGCAAGATGATGTTCGAACTATCAGAAATCACAGAAAAATGATAAGAAATGTTGATGTTTACTGTATGGTCCAGGATAACTCGTTAAAGTTGACGGTTTTCGCAAAAAAATCACAAAAGTCACTGTAGATCAATGGAATTTTTTTTTATTTAATCTTTGTAAACGATATTTTTATGTATGTGATCCGGCTGAATTCAAATCTGCCCCTTAAAATTTTGTAGGATTTTATTTCAT